>JAHWFP010037579.1:138696-179894 GCA_023313725.1 Lithobius niger
TTTTAATTTTGTTCTGTAACTGACTGATTTGTTTCATTCCAGTCGATGATGCACACATCGATGATGGAACACTGTATAAAGCAGAATGGAAAATTTTCACTACCGGTATACTGGAGGTAAATTTAGGTTTAGATAAAATGAGGCTTTCTGATAACCCAATCCATATGGGCATTTTTGTGGGGTGGGGTTAATGGTTTTTTTCGGATTTTCAGTTTTTTTTTCGGGTTTGTTTTAGTTTATGGGTGTTTTGCAGGAACAGTACAAGTTGTTAGGCTTGGTTAAGGTGCTAAAATAATAATGGAAAATTACCATTCTAATGCATCACTGTTTAACAAAATCCATTCCTTACAAATTATGCCAAATAGCTTGAAAATAACTTATATAGGCTAACTGTTGCTCGCTTATTAGGATCCAGCCATAGGAAATATGATTTTTTTAATGTAGCTTAGGTACGTAAACAGAGTTAAATAGGTAACAAATAAAGCACTACTGGGTTTTACTGAGGGGTTTTCAGGGACCACCTGAAAAAAAAAAAACCACAATAAAACCCACGGGTTGGGCTTTTTCTTACAAACCGTGCATAAGTAGCAAATCAAACGACCAATGCTTTGTACAAAATAAAAATAAAAAAAAGAAAGGAAACCTGCATCTGGAAAAGATGCACATTTGAAAACGTTGCACGTTTACAAATGTTATAGATATGGTGCATGAAGTAGGATTTGCACACTGTGGTGGACCATTGTTTACTTACTCATTGATGCTCCTGCTATGGAGTGGACCTTTCTTTAGTCATTTGGCCTAGCGTTTTGAAGTTGAAAACCTATGTAATGACTAAATTCGAAATGTAGATGGCTTGAAAATGTAGGAATAATTATGGAGTCTAAGGAAAGGTGTCTCCTAACTAAGATCGGAAAATGTAGTAGCCAGAAACTATGTCATGATTAAGATATTTTTTTGAGAGACCCCCGTCCGGCAAATAGGCTACGTTATCTATGGCGGTACCTTGGAATTTTCCAGGGAATAAAAAAATCATATACCCTATCCATCTTATCAATCATTCAGTTTCGCGTGTTTTTAAAACCAAAAATTTGAATTCTAAAACAAATGTGTAAAATTGTAGCACTCGTATCGGAAAGACTCCGCTGATTGCATAGGAACGCTACGCAGCCGCTCAATAATTACTATCAAACGCTAGCGTTCGTATAGTTTCAATTTTACATCGTACAACAATACTAGAAAAAAGCTAAGCGTGACGCATGTGCAACCATACGTTATCGAAGTATTATACTCCTTCCTAATAATTGATGATCACGATTTGTTAAAATCGTAGAGAAAAGCTTTCAATCGGTAGCAGAGCAGCCTCTTCGGGATGAAGAAGGCCGAATGATGCAAGGCGTACATACTTACCTAAATGAATAAAAACATTGCGATTCTTCATGTTAACACTTTAAAATAAGAGGGGAATTTTGATGTGTCTGCCAAACTTGAACTTGACGTCTTTGCATTTAATTAATTTCGTAGAGACAAACTACTTGTGCCTCAATTGTCTTCACGTTTTACCCAACACTAGCTCTAAAACGACGCCATTTTGAAAATTCCCAGTGAGAGATTCGTCCGCGCGTTAACGAAGTGCCATTGAATAGCTTCTCCGGAAGGTTTTTACGGGCAAACCAAAAGATATCGAGGAAGGAAAACTAAAATTCGCCGATCGTTTTATCATTTTTATCATTCATGTTGCAGTTTAAGGATAAGTTTAATGGAAACAAGTTAATTAACGTGCGGATGGATATCGTTTTTACGACAGAGCAAAGTGAACCGGATCAAGCGTCGAGCACTTTTAGCGTGAACGATGTATTTCGTTTGCGTGTTTCCAGAGTAATAAAAATACAATTTTTTAATGGGTAGTTCGTTGATTCTTTGTGAAAACTGTTGAACTAGCAAAACTAACGACAACTTTGTTAATCTGCAAACTAGTTTGCGTTTTGATTTGAGTATTTTTTATGATAAACGCGCAAAAGTGAGAGGAAGATACGCTAAATGAAAAAGGGAAGAGACGCACTGACCATGGACCTGCATATACTATTTGGACTGTGTGTTGGATTAGTGCCTCCTACAGCAACGGCCGTTTCGGCTTTGCTTTCCACTATGGTACGTAAAAAGGTGAGGTAAATAGCGGCGCCTTAAGTTTGGTAAGTTTCGCCCTCGGTTGGCAAATTTTAGAAACTTCATGGGTAACTATGCTAGTTTACTAATGTGCCGATTGGTGTCTGCACCTACCATACCTTGTGAGCCGTTGATTTTAGTCGGCCTGTTTGTCTTGTTCTGTTACGACCTGTACTGTGAGAGTATGTTGTTGCCAGACTACGTGAGCCTTCAAGTCTTCATAATAATATTCCATCTCCTTTACAGACTGTTGATGCATCAGCTAATTCATTCCGAAGTGCGTTCTTTGGTGGACAACAATGCACCAAATGTGTACAACAATGTAATAACAATGTGTGTAACAATGTTCGAAAGTTAAATGAAAACTAGAACATTTGCTAGTACTCAATCTTCTAGTTTTCATTCTTCGGTAGCAATCTTCAAGTTTGCATTTAACGTCCAACGTATCATTCGGTGCGATTAACTTAGCTAATAGAATTAACCTTGGCGGCCTTTCCCTGGTTGAATGATATCACTACATTCAAAGGCTGACCCTTTTTGGAAACTTGGTGGCTTCTCCTATATCAGTTTTGGTTTTGGGTGGCTATCACAACTTTCATAGGACTGTGAATGTACAAAAGGTTACACACTCTTATCGTCACCTCTGCTTTTTTTCCACATTTGTCTTTGCCCAATAAGCCATTGCGTCAGACAAATTGACACTTTGGTTTACTGATGTGCATGCTTCACATGCTTAAGTTTACTTAGTCTCATTTTTGAGCACACTGGCTAACAAGAGCTGAGTTTCTTTCGCTTCGCTCACTCAATCAGCACATCCCACTCCAGTTACTCCTCCTGAGATTAATGTTAATTATGCAATGAAGCTGGAATTGCTCACTCAATCAAAATTAATTTCATCTACTTGGTGGAACCACACTAGCATGTGTCTAGATAAACCAGCAAACTTGCATATTACTGAAGACATACTTCTTTTTAAAAAAAAAAATCTTTTTTTTCCTACTTGATTGGACCCTGTGCTCATGATCTGCATTTTGTTTCCAACTCTTCTTGCAATGAAAGACTCCCAGTCTCTTAGTGGGGTTTGTTATTTTTGTGAGCCAGATTATTTTATTGCGGGCCCTGGCATGAAGCCTCATACCCCAAACAAAGCTACAAACAATGGTTGCAACAGTAATTTTGCACTTACGTGCCACTTCAACACCACATGCTTCTAGCTGCAACCCCCATTTTAGAAAAAGGCACTTGCCGTACTACTCTTTACGTGTGTGTTGAAATTTATATATGCAAACGTTCCCTGACGACCTGCAGACGTGTCTTTATACCCTATGACAATTAACATGAGAGCCCTGTCCTTAGTTAGTAGTAGGTAGCCAGTAACACAAACCAACGTTATTGGGGGCACTTTTTCTCCATAAAGGACACGTTCCCACACTTTAATGTTGAAGTTTTCTTCCTTCTGGACCCAAGACACCTGATTCCAACGGTTTGCAAAGATTTCTCCAGCATGGGGAATTTACACCAGTAGGCTGAAATCAGGTCGTTATAGTTAAAAGGCACGGTCTGCTAGTGGGTTCCTTTTCACTTGATGGCGACATACTAGCGTGTGTCTAGATAAAGCCTGAAAAGAAGAACAAAGCTGGTGTCATTCAGCGAATGCTGTTGAGACAGACTCTGGAATGCAGGACTCACAGCTTTTAACTCATCAATGCTCAGGAAAAATCAATATCATGCGTTTCTTAAGTCTATGATTAATACATGATTGTGGTGCCGCTAGCTTAGTTTTGCCTGGAACTTTGAAATGTAAGTAGTATTCCTTCCCATTGCCATTGGCCATCGGGAGAGAAGCTGCAAGTTTTTTATCACAGCTCTTAGCTAGTTCATTCAACATCGCCAGAATGCTACTTCACTAAAGCTATTTTCATTAAGGGGCATTAAGTTTCTGGCCTGGCGTGAAGTTTAGAGATTAACTAAATGTCTACCCTAGTCAGCACACTCCCTCGCTTCAATGTGTGGTACTTTTGAGTTATCACATCCACTCGTGCCCGGATTGAGGAAATGACAAATTGACAAATTGGATGGTTAAATGTGAGGATTTAATCTATCTACCAACAACACAGAACAGATCGTACTCAAGCATGAGCCCAGACCTGCACAACTCTTTCAGCGAATCTTGTTGCCATGTCCACCTATGCCTGGATGTGTGGGGATGTCAAATTACTTGAGTTTGAGGCCGATGACAAGATCAATGTGGGTTTTTTATTGGATCGCAGTTCTGGACTTGCTCGACTATGAGCCAAGACCAGCGTTGCACACCCAAAGCAACCAAAAGAGATAGCCTAAAGGGTCATAGAGATATGCGTTCTGGCTGCGGGCAGTGTAGAAGAGTCCACGTAAGTGCTTGGCAACTACCTTGGAGAAGGCAACCATTACAAGGCCACACCCGGAAATTCTCTTGCCAGGCCACTTACAACCAAAGGTCTCCAAAATTCAAAGAAACGTAAATCTCAAAATCTATAATACAAATGGTTACAAAAATAAATTCGAGTTGTTTGAAAAGTCCAGATTCTCAAAGTCCTTCCTCACACACCATGCAGCTAAGCTAGCATAGTCCCAGTATATGCAGACAGTGCACACCCACAGTTCGAGCACGACTCAGTCCTCATTCTACGCTTCACAAATTTGTTTGCACACTTGCATGAACACCTACTGACGACCATGTCGTATTCCTTGACTGTGCAGTTCACAGACTGATCCAAGCAGTACCACTTTACTTCACCACCTCCAACGTACACACACACACCCCATGAAACAGGATTCATGCCTCCCACAATGGAGACCACAGAAACACAATTGGTTGGTCCAAGACGTAATAGGAAACAGCGAGAAAGCCCACTGCCTTGCTCCTCTCCATTCCATATGCTCAATTGGCTTCGCACAAGCGTCAGTGTCTCCCAATCATTTGGTAGCAGCACAATTTCCTAGTTTCTCCACAACAACCACTCCAGAACCTTCAATTCAACGTCACCATGTAGCTCAGGAGACAAAGTTACTGTTAGCTTTAAAACTGCCGTCACAAACAATCTTTATGTCCACCAGTGGTGTAGTTGTGCAGGAGCGCACAGGAGCGGTGCTCCGTTACGTTTTTTTAAGGCGGAGCAGCGCTCTGGCGCTTATTCTCGACAAGAGCAGGCTCACGTTTTCAGACTCGATATAGTGTCTATTGTGTTTGCGAGCTGCCATCACCAATTCTCCATTTAGCATTACTCTAGCATTTGCTCTTCTATCTTGTTTACTATTTTGTCCATATCCCAAGAAAAAAAAAACATAGTTTTCAGTGTTAATACAGGTTTGACAGAATGTAGCAAAACTGTTAAACAGGGAAACCAACAATCAGTAAAACTGAACCAAGCATCTCTCAGTTTATTTCTTTCCGACTTTTTAAGCCGTGCAAGGCAAGCGCGTGCGTAGGCTGTTTGGCAGCTGAAACTAACAGCCCCCTCCCCCATTTCCTAACTATAGCTCCCCCACTATTTTCTTTACCACTGCACCCCTGATGTCCACTATTGAATTGTCCACTGTGGCCGACCATTCACAGTTACACAAATAGCCAAAGGGTTGTGGCATGCCCCTCAACAGCCAGACATAATCGTTCCTCCGTGATGCTAGAGGTTTGATTGTCCGTGTGAGATGCTTCTTCCTTGGTGTTGACTGTTCAGAGTCGTGGACATCTTCATCGTCAGAATGATTGCCTGTCGCCAAGAATGTTCCACGGGTTTCCACATCCGGTGCCATCCGCTTCTGTTTCGTTATCGTTCGACCTCTCCGCCACTTCATCATCCCCATCTTCTAAACCTTCGTCCGTTGGGACACTCTCTGCTGGGATGAACATATACATAGTAAGAGGATGGAAATAGGGCTCCAAGCCAGCAATGTTTACAGAGTGAACGTCCGAAGTGTCATTGGTGTTAAGTGGTCTTAGCAAATAGGATGTTGGAAGGTGTGAGGATGGCAGATTTTGTTAGTTCTTGTGTTTGTCTGCAGGGAGGTTGGCATGTCACCATCACGATTTCAGTGCTTTAGTGGCCTAGTGACAATGCCACAGAATCACTGCTTACACCATTGCTTCTGGGTGCTGTGCTATCCCTGATGCTTACTGCAGTGATGTGCTTTGGTGGTAGTACGCAGCCCTTTGAAGTGGGTCTCCTTGGCGTGTTATAGTAGTTTCTGCTGTGTTGACTGGAGTAATGGGATTCGTTAGTGGTGGCGTGTCTCTGGGTAGAGCGGTGTTGGTGTTGGGGTAGGCTTTTTTGTCTATGGGAGCATATCCGCTGCTTGATGGGTGATGTGCCATTCTTGCAGTACTACCGCCTACCCTCTGTGTTATCTCCGCTCTTTGGTACGGTGCTGTGCTTTGATGGCGCTGTGGAGCCCTTTGAAGGTTCTGCTTGGCATGGTATAGTTTGTGCCGTGTTGGTTGGAGTAGTGTGATTAGCTGGTGGTGCTGTAACAGGGTAGTGCAGTGTTGGTGTGGGGCTACGCTTTTGTTCTGTTCTGCGGTGGCAGTGTTCTGGGGAGATGTTTTGGCAGCATTGGATCTATGTCGGTTCTGAGTTGATATTGCTGTTACTGTGCTGATACTATGCATTGGTGAAGTTGTATGAGTTAGTGTTGTGTAAATTCTGGGAGAGTGCTGGGCTGCTGTTCGGCAGGGTTTTTTTTGGGGGAAGGGATGGGTGGTTAGAGTGACTGATTAGTGTGATTGGTTTGCGTACATGGAGAAAGGAAATGAGTGTGGTTGAGGGAGATGAGAACTGGGATCTGAGAGATGGGGAAATGAGAGTTGTTAGCAGTAACGGTTGACCTCGAGGAATGGAGGAAAAAGTTTAGAAAAATTAGGTGGAGAGTAAAAGGCAGGGTGAGTTGAGGAAGGAGGAGAGAGAGCTTTCCTTCATAGATGGCTGGTAAAGGTAAACAGAGACTAGTGACTGGAGCAGTAGTGAGAGTGGAGGAAACTTGCAGTAGTGGTGAGGCAGGATCCCAGGAGAAAATGGACAATGGGAGCTGGAGGAAAGGGGGGGGGAGCATTTTTTGAGAGGGATGCTTTCAGAGGATGCTGGGGCCTGGAGAAGTGTTACTTTTGCAGACAACAATTTTGTGGAATGGGGTAAGTAGGTACTAGGAGGATAGCAGGGTTTTGAACTTTTCTGAGGTAGATGATGGGTGTGGCAGCCCATGTTGAGGGTGTTGGTATTCTGCTTAAGAGTGAATGACGTGGGGAGGATGGGATGTGTGGAGTTTGAGAATAGATTTGAGTTGTGTGTGAGGAAGGGGGTTAGAATTATTGTGTGTATGGTACAAGAGAGGAGAGGTGTAGGGAAAGGGCCGCTTGAGGCTAGGAAATTCAACTTGGTGCTGGTGCCGAGGTTGTGGGGGAAAAACACAGATGTGATTAACTCTAGAAGTATGCATCAGACCTGGTGTAGTGAGGAAGGGGTACTTTTCTTGTAGAGACAGACCAAAGGGTTTGGTGAAAATTTTTTCGATAAGGAAAGGGAGGGGGAGAGGAAGAAATAGGGGAGTGGTAGGGTTTTTTTAGGCTGGGGAAGGGAATGTGTAGTGGGTGGTGAGGAGAAAAAAGTGAGGATGGATGGGAAATAGGTCGCGGGGAGGGTTTAATAACATGAGGGGGAAGACAGTGGATGAGATGAAGAGATGGAAAGAGGAGGGAGGATTCAATGTGTTCCAGGTGACAAAGATGCATCTGACAGAGGAGGAGAAGACCCTGAGCTGGTAGGAGTTAAGATGGTTGGGGAGAAACAGGCGGGGAGCAGTTATGATGATGACTGCGGTGAGAGGCCTGATTAGTCACTGAAGCGGAGTCCAATTCACTGTTCTTATCCATGACGTGAGACTGAGATTGACGGTAGCTGGCAGGTCTTTCACAGGAAGAGCCGGGGCAAGGTCCGCCATGGGAATGAAATGGCGGGTACCTAGATCTGAGAGTATGTTGGATGACCAGGTCAGTCTGTTGTTTCAGACAGGGAGCTGCGACGCCTCTTGTCAGAAACGAAAGGTGGGAGAGCAATGACGCTTGGGACAGCTGTCAGCAGCTGATGCGGCATAGATCCATTTGAGGATGTAAGACTTGCTCTGCGATGAAGGTGGAGACGGAGGACGAGGAGGCCGCTGTTTGTATTGAAAATTGTGTATAGCCTTGTCCATGAGTGAGTGAACTTGATCTTTCCCTGTTGTTCGGCAGGGTTTTTTTTGGGGAGGGGGGGGGGGGAGGGATGGGTGGTTAGAGTGACTGATTAGTGTGATTGGTTTGCATACATGGAGAAAGGAAAAAGAGTGTGGTTGAGGGAGATGAGAACTGGGATCTGAGAGATGGGGAAATGAGAGTTGTCAGCAGTTAACGGTTGACCTCGAGGAATGGAGGAAAAGCGGGAACCGCCGGCACCAGAGATTGGCTGTGAGAACGACGAGAGGAGCGGGACGAAAGGTCCAGAGGTGGTTCCGCTGGTGCTCTGGAGTGTTGAAGCCATTTGCTGCTTCTTTGGGACTGGCTTTTTCGTTTCAAGCTGGCATTAGTTTTCTTTACCTGACAAAGTTCGAATTGGAGAGCATTAAGATCGGGAGTGGAGTTAACGGTCTAGCCCAAGGGACAGGAGATGTGGTTGAGGTGTTAACCGCAGTGACGACAGGAGTGCAGACGAAAGGCACATTGAGCCAGGAATAGGTGGAAGCGAGCGGTGGACGCTTGGGGAAGAAGCCAAACCACGTGGCGACACCGAAGAAGATGATTGCATGGGCAAATTACGGCGAGAAGGAAGAGGGCGGTTGAAGGTCCGGAAGACGACAACATTAGGATAAATAGACTATGGTCTGACAGTAGGAGAGATCTTACAGAGGAAGCATCTTTCGGGGCACCTTAGGATCTTCCCATCGTAATCGTGGAAGTCCAGAGAAAGGTCTTTAAAACGAAGGTTTGCAGGAAAAACTAAACCGTTACTAGAGAAGAAAAGATGACCTTTCGCGCTTCGGCGCTTTTATAAGAAGAGGTGCACATACGCACTTGGGTACTGAGCTGGTCGTCTCCAAACAACTTAAATGTCTGAATGCTAAATTTACAAATAATGATATTCCGAACGGCACATAGAAACTATATTTCTCTCTTTACAAGTAGGCCTAAAACCCCAACTGCAGGGGTCGTAGTGGGTTTTGAGGGGAAAAAAGTAGGAAATAAGGAATTTCGTAGTCATAAATAAGGAAAAATAAGGAATTTTTCACTGAAAAGTAGGTAAAAATAAGGAACCCCTCAGTCTAAATCAGGGCCTAATAACAGTAAAAGCAAATATAACGTATCTGCAGTGGTACATATTTTTACGGTTACACTTAGACCAATGAAATACTGCTAAACACAATTCTAGCTCATTAACCTTCCTAATACTTTCTCGTAGTAGACGCTTTACAAACTGGACATTTAATAAATGTGCGATAAAACCATTCCGTCGGTGTATCATCACTAACACTAACAGATGGCTCAACAAGCCCAAAACGATGCGGAACCGGAAGTGATGCTTTTCACCGCTCACGCGCAGAACGCCTCGTTGCACTGTAAACAAGCCATGGACTGTCGAGTACGCCAACGAAGTTTGTGCCTTATTTATTGATTTATTGAACTCAAATCTTATACGTTATTTCACTAATTTACACTTAAATTTACAAAATGAGCGTAGCTGAAAAAAAGTAGGGAACTGTACATCTCAAAACAGGAAAAAAGTAGGAAAATAAGGAACGAATACAAAAAAGTAGGAAATAAGGAAAAAGTAGGAACTCTACGACCCCTGCAAGTGGATAAAATGCAATACTCCCAAGTAATTATAAAACAATAAAATTTAGGCTAACTTGCAACCAGAAGTCGTGCAGTGTCGTAGGTTTCAAAGCAGGGGATAGCCCAGCTACTTCAGAACCTTCGCACCGCACTCTCGTTTCTCTTTGTACGTGTTTCTGGTTTGCGTCACGTTGCTTACAGCATACAACACGTCTCCTTGTTGGTTTCACATTGTTGTGGTGTAATCTGCAACTCCTCCCGGCACTGAATGTTCCCTCCAGTTCAACTGTTGAAGTCAGTGGCGCGCACTGCGATTGCCTATTACTCTGCCTATATCAGTAGTGAAGAGTGAAACGTTGGTCTGTTAATGCTCTTCAGTTTCAATTGTAAATCTTTGTTAGAGGAGGTTTCCACCTAACAACATTGTGCTGTGTAGCATGCAAATCACAGGTGCAGATTCTTATTTTTCTTTACGCCCCACTGGATGGTAGACCAAACATTTTTAGTTGCCAAAAGTGAAACTTTGTCACAAGATTAAAATTAATGTTTTAAAAATTATTTTTTTAAAGATATCGGACGCCATGGAGAAAAGTCATTACATCTGACATAGCAAATTTTCTTATAATAAAGAAATTTCTACCACAGTAGCGTTTTGCCTCATTAATTTTTGGACAGTAAGTGCTGGAAGTTATGAGATTTGGACCATTGGAAAGCTGGTAGAAAAACCTTTAAAATGGTGTATTGAAACATTAAAATTCGCAACAAGAAGTGAAAATATGTTCAGTTCAGTTTGGTCTTGTATCACTAACCCACCAGCTGAATTGACCTGTAGCAAAGATATTTTAATCGCCAACCTGCTCAATTTTCACCAATTGGTGAGAGGCCGGTGGATTTCTGCACATAAAGACAAATACGACGGAAATTGACCCGTCAGTCTTATAATTGACCCGTTTTGAACATGTTAGGAATGTGATGTTTAGCTATTATTTGATCACCGACTTTCAGTCGAAAGCCCAAATGGTCCAGCTCCCATCCACACAATTTGTACAGCAGAAGTTCTTGTATACAGCCTGGTATAACATATGCGGAAATAATTTTTTGGAGTAAATTATGCCTTCAAAATTTTGCCTTTTCTATTTGACTGGTATGTTCCTACATTTTGATCAGAGCAATCAACTCCCGCCATTGTGACGTTATAATCAAGCCCAACTGCTGGCTTCCCTAACTTTCACATTTTTAATCGTCGGTTTGCGCAGTGCTTAGCAAACATACTTCCCTTTTATCCTTCCATCGTATGGCAAGTATTTTCCTTGTTGGAATGGAACAACTTGTTCAGCTTTTTTGGGAATGTTGGTGGCATTCCCAATTGATTTTTCCTTACTGTTCCATAAGCAGTAATTTGTTTTTCAAGAGATGATCAACCAGCTCTAGGCACACATAAAATGTGTCTATTGTCAAACCGTACTGCACCCCGAATTCTGTAATGGTTCCATTAGGTGCATCACAACTTGAGTGCCCAGTCCACATTCTTGGCAATCGAATGCCAATAGCGGTTCCTTTGCCTGTACACTAGAAACTCGATTTCTGAACTAATTGGGACCGAAGGGTGTTCCGATACAGTAATCGAAAATTGGATAATCCAATTTACATGCAAATAAAAGAAAACTTTTTTTCTTTATTCAGTTTTAGTGTTTGTGAACTGTGCTTGACTGTATAAGACAAAGAAAAGTCAATGGCGATTCTTCTATAAAAAATTAAAAATTTCTGAATATTTGGTAAGAATGGGAGTTCGGATAATCAGGATGTTTGAATAATCTAGGTTCTACTGTATACACTAGGGCCGTCGGCATAATGGAGCGGACGCTGCTATATTTGCAGTTTGTCTGGGTTTCCTCCTTTCCACCTACCCTCTACCGCAATTTTCAAATCAACAGGTCTTTAATAACGATTTCCTGCATGACAGGCCTTTAACACATGGCCTCAGTTTAACAATTATTTAAAAAATATCGGTTTAACATTTTCTATATGCTAAAATATCTTTAAAACACAAACCACAAGTAAAATTTTAACATTTTGCCTTGTACTTTCTACACAATAAGAGATAGCTGCTTGGTTGGCACTTGGACCATTCAAAAGCTGGTGAAAAAACCTTAAAGGGCAATTACATCCATTTTGACATGCATGCTTTACTTTCGGATCATTTACACAATAACTAAACACAAGAATTGCGGTAAGAATACGTTACGTACGTCCGATACAACAATTTAATTATTACATCACCAAAACACGACATGGAGACTGCCATTGTTTTGCTGGAACGCGCATAAATTAATGCCGACTGATGTCACTCTTAGATTTCGACTCGCAGATAGCTCTATTGGCTGTGAGAGATCGAGCGTCTGACGGCCTTAGCTGCCGACAGTTGTGGTGGCCAGCTAAGGCCGTCTGACGCTCGAGCTCTCGCAGCCAATAGAGCTATCTCAATCGGCTGCGAGTCGAAATCGAAGAGTGACATCTGTCGGCATTAATTTCTGCACATTCCAGCAAAACAATGGCGGTCTCCTTATCGTGTTTTGTCGTATCGGACATACATAACATTCTTACTGCAGTTCTTGTGTTTAGTTATTGTGCAAGTGATCCAAAAGTAAAGCATGCATGCCAAAATGGATGTAATTGCCCTTTAAAAATGGTGTATTCAAATGTGAAATTCGGTCGACGAGAGGTGAAAACATTTTCAATTTGTCTTATTACCGATTTAACTGGGTTAACCAATTCCGATACAGTATCTGTAAATATCAGTTAAGAACGGGTGGGACCGGCTCTGCCTTACAGAATGTGCTCTTAATTTACAGTTAGCAGATTACATGTCTGTTAGTGAGGCGACTTATTTTATCAACAATCAATAACCTTTGTAACAATTGGATGCGTTTTAACAATTAGAAACGGCCTTACTGTCTCGTTGTTTGTCTCTTGGCTCTCAGCTATTGGCCATTTTGTCACCCTGTTGGTTCCTCAACCCCATGTCCGATTCAGGATATTTTCTTTGGTAAACCTTGTCCTGACACCCGTGATATTGCATGCAAAGTGTGGTTTGGACAGTCCTTGTGGTATTCGCGTGATGCGTGGTCTAAGATTACATTGGAGTGTGATCATAGCGGAGCTCTGCTCCAATAATGGCAACCCAGACGTAACTAGTTTTGGATTCGCAAAACAAAGATCTTCATGTCAAATCTTGCATATTTCAGTGGAGTAAATTGCTTTCAACCAATATCGGTCTTTGAACAGCATCAAACTTTCGTTAATGCTTAATTCTCTCTCTGGAGCGGAAAACGGTTTTGTATTTGTCTATCAAGTATGCCCAAACAGGCCACGTATGTTATTTTGGCTGCAGATGTTGGTCAAGAAAGACTGTGGTGCTGTCTACAAAATGCAAAAATTTCATCAAAACCAGAAATTGATTGTAGCCCATCACTGAAAAAAGGTATAAGCAAGGCCACTTAAAAAAGAAAGTAGGTTCTCGGGCATTTTCCTCCAGAAATCCTTGCTTCGGGCAGAATTTTATTTTTCACCCATATTTTCTGTACATTTTGGAGAATTATTTTTTAGTTTAGGTAAAATAAAGAATACTGACTCGTAATGCTTCTTACCATGTGTCCACACAATTATTTAACGATAAGAATGGAAATTTTGTATTTCAGTTTCTCACTAAGGGGTAATTTTTGTTCTGTAATTGCTATTTTTGCCGCGTCGTTTTTTATTTCCCGTCAAAAAACCAGTGCGGGAGGGCCTGAGAACCAACTTTTCTTTTTTTAATGGCCTATCATTCTTTTTGTTGACCGGTGAGTGTCTTCTGTTGTGAAAGTGTGCGTTTTTCTGGTGACTTTTGTTCGTTTATAATGGAGTTTCACAGTACGAAATCTAACGATCTTTTTCGGAACCAGCTAACAAGAGGTTTGCTTATCACGCCTTTAAGGTCAAGGCAAAGACCACCAACACTTCAACACTCATTGTCGCAAATCCATTTGCTTGAACGCCGAAAATTTGGTCGCACACCGTGTGCTAGCTGCTGTTCTGCTTAGCGATTCGACTCCAGCACTATCCTGTGAATTAAATCATCATCATAAAATATTCTAAATATGGGTGTGTTTCATCCACGTGAATGTCAGGTTTACCAACAAACTGCAATTTCCCAGCCAATTCACACCACCGGCGTACAGAACCAACACCACCGATTTCTGCGTCACTGGATTTGGAATTTTCCGAGTCACTTATCTCACTTTCACTTAAATTATCATCACTGCTACTCATTAATTGTTCTTCATTACCACAGGATTCATCATCTTCATCAGAACTTGGCATATTTTACATGATCTACAATTGTTTTCTGCTTCGTTATTATGAGCCACCATATTGGGTCAGGGGCAGCAACGCTACTACAACGTACTTTTCAGAAAACAAAAAGCAACACTGGATGGCAGCACCAAATGGTGCAGGCAAGTCATATGTTCCAACTGACTTCACTGGAGAAGCTGGGCTCGTCTGAATCATGGAGAGAATGGAAACCGAGGCGGACGAGCTCAGTTCATCCAAAGCAAAATTAACAGGAAGTGTATGAACGAGCTCAACTCATCCAAGGCACAGAAAAGGGGTAAGCACTGCAATCAGACGTATAAGGTGACCGCTACCAATTTTCTTTTATGCAGAGCAGAATATTTCAGCAAGCAATTGCTTCAGCTTGCCGGTTTCTTCTAAAAAGCAAGGAACACTTGCACAAATTTAAGCTCTCATTCCACACAATCTATTTTTCTCACACAGAACTCGTGGACTCCAATAAATTCCTGTCATTTGTAACAGGTGAACAGCCAGTACTAAATCAACAATCCAGTCACCCTAAAGACCAGACGGGTATGACTGCAAAAGGACAGGGTGTCGACTGTCTCAAATAAAGTTTAATAGTGGTTGCACCGTCGTCACGAAAAAAATTTTTTTTTTTGGTTTCCAACAGTCAGCAACGAAGATACACTCCAGCACCTGTACATATGGGACAGTACCACTTGTGTACCCAACTACACACAAAATTGTTTCTCATTAATGACACCACTTCACTAATATACCAATTATCTTAACAACCGATTTTTATTCAGCTGAATTTTAACAACTCGATTAAGCACTAAACACTAGAAGTCATTTTTCAAGTCAAAACAAGTTTGCGAAGAAATCGCTTGCTTGAAACCACAATGCAAAGTACGAAGTCAAACAAAATACTTAATTAAGAACACATATTTCAGATAACATTTTGTGGGTCAACTGATTCACTCACAGAAATCAAAATAAGTTGTATTTATTTCTTACAATAAAATATACACACATGATACTTCCGACGTCATAATTTTCTTGTGTAAAGTGAGTGATTCTAAATTCCAACAAGAATGCCTACGATCCTCTGAAACGAAAAAAAAAATATTATACACATTTAGATATCACACCAAGCAGTCTAACAACATATTTACGTTACTATTATATGAAACTACTGGTGTTTGTTAGGCCATTTAAAAAAATTTGTTCTCAACCTCATCCAAATCAATTTATATCCCTTTCAAGCATTAACTAATTCAGGGGGTAGCGGATTTACGTCAGCGACAACTCCTCAAAAACCAGACACATTTGTTCAATTCTGATCCGACGAACCTAAAGTATGTGGGCGGGACAGTTGCAGTGTAAAATATTATAACACTAGGGATTTCACAGATTTTGTAATTAGAAAAAAAGAAGTGGTACCCTCCAACGAGGTCTGTCAACGCGAAACCGTCATCCATATTACACAGTGTTGTGACGTCAGCGTTACACGTGTGATTTTCGAAAATTTTAGCGTAAAATGACGGTGGCGATGTCGAAAAAACACACATCGAGGGTCGGTTAGAGGCTAGACTTTCAGAGAAAAACTTCGTAGCAGCGTTAGTTTAGCCTTAAATGTCGCTGAATTGCGTGTAAGACTGGCGTGCGTGGGGGGGGGGGGGGAGGCAGGGTATTTTTTTTTTTTAAACTTGTTTGTTCAAATATAAACTGGATTTGCAGTAAACCCAGCATATAACAAAACTTAAGCAGCAAAGCTTAAACAAAAGCTAGCTATATGAAATTGTGGTGTGACATTTTTTTGTGTTATTTTATCGTCGGCTAACACAAAATGAGAGTAAATAAATAAATTTAAAGTAATCAGCCTTACGTATCCTCAGTGCAGTACGATCCCCATCTCCCCCCCCACCCCCTAATTTAATGCTGGATTTACTGCAAAGTAAGGTGTTTGCAGATTTAAAAAATGTTAAAGCCTCATGAAACAGAACGAAGAGGATGGGAAGCTGTAAAGCAACGAAATTTTCAGGTTTTTTTTTAAACAAATATAATAGCATCAGGTGAAAAATCATTATCTGGCCATTTCTACCATGATCGCGTGATCGCTCATTTGCCATATCCCAATAGCAAAAGTTAGGAGACGGGTTTTTTTTTATATGTGATGTGCAATATGTATACGTTTCAGTGCACCACGCATTCCAAATGTATAGTAGTGTCCTGACTATGCTGCCTTTCCAACTGCATACGTCAATCGCATATTAATTTTCTATCCTCCTTCAGCATTTCTGTACCAAGCAACACGTCGAATTACTGATCCAGTGTTGGTGCATCCTAGTTTTTGTTCGTCTGGCAGCTCTTTTTTTGAGCCGCCGTGACTCCAGCAGGGTTCGCACAGAACTCGCCACATGAATTTCCAGGCCATTTCAAGGCTTTTCAAGGCTCCCATGTTTAAATTTCCAGGCCAAAATAGTGAACAATTTTTCTTAAAACTGCTATCGGGCTACCCAAGTTCTTGAAACGTACACTTCTCAACAATCTGTCATCCAACTGAAAAGTATTATAAACCAAACCGTAACACACATTTTACCCCAAGTAGTTGGACGGAATCCGGGCAACAAGGCCATCAATCCCAAGCCTTTATAGCTATATTTATTTATCATTGACGATTATAAACTTCCGTATTCAGACATAATTGAAAAACAAACGACAAAACAAAAGTTTGTTGCTGAATTTAAGGTTTTCCAGGCCAGCTAAGATTTTTTTCGAAAATCCTGGCTTCATTAAGGCCTGTGGAAATACGCCAAGTGAAATTTAATGCTTTTCAAGGTTTATATGAACCCTGCTCCAGGGAACAATGACCGAGAAATGGGGGTTGGTGGGAATTAATTTGTATTAATAATCGTATTAGATAACTTCATTTCATTGAGCATACTATAAAATTCAAGGCTTAAAATCTGTTTTAACTTAAGGCTAAAAATTAAGTAAAATAAAACACCATTATTTTTTCTAAATTTAGTGTTTTGTAATATAGGCACTACAAAAGATATTAAAATTAGTTAGGTTAGGTAGATATCCAGTTATTTTTTGGCAATAATCGTAGAAACAGGTTAGGACACCTTAATTTTAGAAAATAATGTCTGTTGGTGGCAGGGGACAGCTTTTAATTGAGATTTCACGACATTTTCTACGTTCCCTGTCCGAATCACCCTTATTTTCTTCACTCTCGGTTTCAGATTATTCACTGGTACCTTTTGGTTCGTAAATAATCAATGTCTAAACCAACTTCTTCACCACTTTCTATCAACGTAATACCTAAATTGGACGGTCTTATGCAAAAAGGAACCAACCCACATCATACTGAAAATCGAGTTAACACATCCCCGTTATGCGCCAAGAGTCCCTTTGCATTAAGCAAAAAAAGAACCAAGCCTCTCCTGGAAGATCCTGCCATCTAGCGGTAGTTGAACCAATCAACATCCCAAACTTGTAGACTTTGGATTTTGCAAAAAGGAACCAACCCTCCCGTGTTTTGCAATGAGGAACCAACCATCCCATATTTTGCAATGAGGAACTAAGCCCCATATTTTCAGTATAGTAGTATATAAATAAAGCATGAGACTAATAGGTGGTGTGAATAAGTTCTAGCCACGGATAAATGCGAATTGTTAACGGCAGCATTTGCCGGTGGTTGTCTCTGGGGCCGATGGCCAAGTTGCCCGGGTCCCAGACAAAACAAATCGGTCAATCGGTTTTGCACCGGTTTACGTGTTGCTTTTTAACGTCTTCTTGTGGTTTTGCTGGTATCTATGGCTAGAGCCAAAATGAAACTGACATACAAATCATTAGTAGAAACCAACTATGTCGCCGTCCTCCCTGTTTTTTTTGCAAGAAAAGTTTCAAGATGTCATAAAAATAATCAGTTTGTTTTTGTGTTTCCATGAAATCTATGATTAAAATTGGTTGCAGAAGGGGGAAGGGGGGGGGGGGGGGGGTGGCATAGGTTCACTCACTGCTTATAATGTTATAAAAAATTATTTTCTAATGGGTCTACACATTTTGAGGTATACTACTTAACTTTATAAAAAAATACGACCTAATCCTAAAAAATGTGAATGATGAGACTGGCGAAATTACTCCATCACTGAAAGTAGCTGAAAGTAAACTGGTTCCACATAAGAGAGATAAAATTAATAAAAGATGAACCGTACAGACTGTTTGCCAACAACAGAACTACTTTTTTTTTCAAGTTGACATCCAAAGACGTGCACCTGGAACCAAACAACTAATAATCCTGACCTGGACGACCGCAAAAAGTATAGTTTTTTTATTATCTTTAATCCCTCCTTAGCCTAATGGTTATCTTATGTCATAGTCTCCAAACTGAACGATTTAATGGTATGATGTATCTCATACCATCAGAGAAGCAAAACACTTTTACACAGGTCTAGTTTGCTACAACGACATTGTAGATGATATTAATGGATTTGATAGAAACCCCAATTTCGAGCTGGAATTTGAAGCTTAATATTTTTGCGTTAAGAGCTGCTCAAATGACACGTTGCTTTTAACATGTTGCTTCAATAGTTTGCATGTGCCCACTCCTTTAAATTCAATAAGAATAAAAAAAAGAGGGTTGGTTCTATGTTAAGTTGCATTTCCCGATTTCCTTTATTTTGCAAAAAGGAACCAAGCCACATTTATGGCCATTGTTGACTGAATATTGCATATTTCTAAAAAATGTTTTTCTGCTCTTTGATGGGCCAAGTAGTGGCAACCAATCCTAATTTTAAAATAAGGAAAGGTACTAAGGGGAATTTATTAATGTAACCAATCTTTACACTCTATTTTCTCAAAATGGAGTTTGTGTGGGTTGGTTCCTTTTTGCATAACACCGTCCAATTTTGTCTCCTGGGCAGTTGCGTTCGTCGGCCATTTAGAAACACATGTGCATTGAAAAACATATGCATTCGTTCCACGAAACCGAGCAGGAAGTGAATAATACTGGCACTTCTGGTTTGGCATCAAGTTTCACTTTCGATAATGATCCTCTAGTAGGGAACTACTGCCGTTTGGCGGCAGAAAGAGGAATTAATCTGCTGTAAGGTGGTTTCATAGAGGCTGTCGAATCGAAGACTTAGTATAGCAATGGGTTAAGGTTGCGTACAAACCCCGATAACAAAGCAAACCCAACCGTTGACTGTATAGGCAAGCGGAATGGGGGGGGGGGGGGCGTGATTTTCCATGTTTTTGCCCAAATTGAAGTACTTGACAATTGTTGCTCATTTACCCGGGTGCGCTTTCTTGGAACTAGTAGAACTGCTCAGTGACTGATTACACTCAAAAGTGATCGCTTACAAGTACCAAAACTGACATCATACATCAATTGTTTTAGAACGTACTTGCTGCATACATGGCTGAGCAAACGGGTGGCCTATGTCATGAATGGAGTGTTCTAAGAATATATGCTCACTATCATCCACTCATCATCAGACTTGCATTGCCAGTGCTACAAAGCAGTCTTACGTTAAATATCAGCCGATAAATTTATCTATTACTTGTGGTAAGAGTTTACTTGTTACCGTCTTTTTGCTTGTTGGGGATACTTTGTGTGAAGAAAATCTTTACCATTTGTTACGTTCATATAAATGTTTCGAGGGAAGACAAACTGAAACTCTATGCTAAATCGGCGGATTCTACAGAAAAATCACCTCGAAGACCAGATGAGTTTGAGGCTTCAACAGTGATGTCACGCTGAGCGATCGGAAAATCACCCCACATTTAAAAAAAAAACAGATGAGCTTTTGTGTTGCTTTGCATCATTATTGTTGCAGTTTACAATATTACGTGGCAGTATTAATTTAGTTCACAAAGAATGTCGATATCGTTTCCCAATTTGGTTGACGGGTGGTCTTTGGGTGGTGAATGGCTATTTCCTTTACCCGCCTTTTTCTTTATTTGCTCTTTTGTGTTGCATGTTGGAACTCTGGAAATTAACAGGTAAAACAACCTTTTACGTAATAAAACCTTGGACTAACTACTCTCTTTCGGACGTGTCACTAACTCTTGGCCGAAATCCCAATATCGTTCCCACCTGCCACAATGGCCACCGCAACGCCAGTTTGAATTTCGCAGGGTTGCAAGAGCTAGAGCAGCATTTGACGAGTTCGGCTTTCACGTTGTGCGTCTATGTTCACAATTTGCGGCTGGGTATGGGCAGGGCAATTTTAGCCCCCTAGTGGTGGTGCTAGCCGCTCTGCACGTCTGCTAACGGTTTCTGGACGATGATCAGTTGTGACTGTGGTGAGTGACTCGTCCCTCTCTTACAGATTAGTTCTTACAAGATATAACCTTGACAGATGCCAACCATTTTACTTTATTCAAAAGTCTCCCCCCCCCCAAAAAAAAAAAAAAAAAACTTATGTCACTACGGTGACCCGGTAGCATTTTTAACATCCTGTGTCCGAATAACAGAAAGGTCCTGCAACTTCTGCAAAGCTTTTGAAAATTGTGTCGTAAAGTCGCAGAAACTTTCTGCGGGATTTGGGGATGGGTGTACTGTTTTAACACCCATCTTTTAACTTTCATATTTGACCGAGAACTCAAATCGGCGAGGTGTAGGACAAAAAAAAAATTTCTCCGTACCACTGATACCACGATCACTTGTGTCACAAGGAGAAACTGTTTTAAAACGCTACACTTTACCACACTTAAATGAACTAACGTTCACTTGAATTTTCGATGGAATTCACTCGTCCATCTTCTTCAGAAATAACTAGGGTTCGGCTTTGTATGTTACCACCACATGCTTGTGTTTTAAATTTGCCGCAGCATTGCATGCACCACTGATCTCAAACGTAACAAACGTAGCCGAACCCTAGTTATTTCTGAAGAAGATGGACGAGTGAATTCCATCGAAAATTCAAGTGAACATTAATTAGTTCATTTAAGTCTGGTAAAGTGTAGAGTTTTAAAACAGTGTTTTTAGAAAACAGTTTCTCCATGTTTCACATTCGCCACAGTAAACACAGATCGCCGGTATTTTCCATTTTGTGTCAGGGCCTTGTCAATGAAAATACGAAACACCCTTTCATGTAGAGTCTACATGTAAACTTTGCATCTACGTGTACAGAGAGGAAGAAGTGTTAAAACTGAATGAAAGGTAATCCGTTTTTCAGGTAAATTAAAAGTGGCAATAACTTAAAAATACATCGGACACACGGTTTTTTTTCTTATTATTAATTACGAATATTTTTAAAAAATCTCATCATGGCTCGAATTTCTTTGACAGGGTACATGAAATTTCCGTGGCTTACGTTTTACGAGTCTTACTAATGTACTTACACAATGATGTTGTTGATGGGGATGTGGATGAGCTTAACGAAAAACCCGATGAACCCCATAATCGCAAACCCAATGGCAGTTGCCATGGCGATCTTTTGAAATTCTGAAATAAAAAAAACAACTTATTTACTAGGCCTACTTACCACACAATGTAAAGCATTCCGAATGACTAGGGTACTGTACCAATCATTTCAGTATTCTGAATGACTAAGCTAATGTACCTATTATTTCATGAGGTACTCTTTTACACAATCGAGACTACACAAATTAGGCCTTCCAACATTACATTACATACATTACTATTTTCTGTACGTACACCTTTGGGCATAAAAATGATCGTTTTCGTTATACTGGGGCTTTAAACAATGCCACTCTTTGGCATCAACAATGGAGAATTCCTTCGCCTTCAGCGACCTTATTTACACAATAAAAAAGTTTACATTGTTGTCGGCTACTTGAACCTCGATACAGTGCGATCATTTTTTATGCCCAAAGGTGTACAATACGGATATAGCAAGACACAATATGGATATTGGAAACAAACAACTAATTTTTCCTTTCCCAAAACTGAACACGTTGCATTTTCACAAAACAAGTTATAATGCAGATTGTTCAACTTAACTCTTATCTAAATAAACCCACAACAAGTATTTAATCCCGACCCCGTACCAATCCAAATATTTCGGTTGTAAATTTACCATTTGGATAAGGAGAGAAAATATGAAAATGAATTTAGACTGTTTAAATAAGTGTGTACAAGGCGTAGCCAACATATTTTTTTTTTCAAATACGTCATATCCTCTTTAACGTTTCCAAAAGTTATCACTTTCACAGCAAAATTATTTGGAATTGCTTTTTTTTTGAGAGGGGGGGGGGAGGAGGTTGTTGGTAGGAAAAATTAAAAAACAGTAAAGGCTCCTGTCACTATAGGGTACAATGAGGACTAATGGTTTTGACCCTCTTGAGAAATGATAATGAAGGTGAGATATATCTGGGTGAACAAGGTGGCGAATGTGGGGGTGGGGGGTTGGGGGTTCATGAGGCAGATTCCTTTGTATTCGAAGTACTGAAATAGCTAGGGAATCCAATGCTCTAAGATGATTATCAAAGTTGGGTTTGAAGAGAGGAGTGTGGCGGTCTTGGACCTACCTAACCTCCACACTCACAAATTTTTAACAACCAAAATTCTTAAACATTGCAGTCGTAGTGATTACAAGCAGTAAATATTATTCAACAAATAAGAGTTTATATCTACCTACACTACGAGGACGACTCTGCCTGAGAGTTTTGAGATGGCACTCCAAATATCAGCGATCCGATTTATGCTGCCGCGAGAAAATTTGATTTTTGGTCTTCGTCACCGCGGAGCAGTTTTATCAGTGCACACCTCTACTTATAATTAGCAAATGGTTGGAAAATAATTAGGTCCAATTTATTACAAAAGTACTTTAATATAACAGTCGTAACTACTGGTTATTTTTAAATCTTTTCCAGACTTTTCAAACGGTTTTTTTTTTTTTGCTTTTCCATACCTTAATGCACCTATAAATTATTTGTTAGGTTGCTTATGTTCCTTGCCCACCAAGCATGCTGTTGCACTGCTTCAGATCGAATTTACTATAACACAAAATCTGGACACAAAGTCAAGTCAAAAGAAATAAGCGTCAACTGTGACGTATAACCACCATATCAGCAGACATCCGGTAAGCATTCTGACCACGAACTTATCCACAATCAGACAGAAGCATTCTCCAGCAGTATTCGGTCACACAAACGAGCAAGCACACAGCATCTATCAAGAGAGTAGTATGGGGATGCGCTCTGCCCAACTTCACCGATTTTTCAGCATGGTTTAGGTTTTTTACCCCATCTGTAGAAAATTGTTTAACTGAACAAACTGTGGTAGAGTATAGTTCTACCATGTTTGCGACCAACGACTGTCTGGCGTCAAATGTGAACTATTTTCTGATGCAGCAGTTGAAAATCGACGCACTAACTCAGTTCTTGTCACTATTCCAATGCCGTTTCGAGAGATAGTGCCAGATGGTGAGCAGTGGCCTCTTGATGCAGAAGTCAGATAATTTTTTGGTGCCGGAAGGCTTACACAGAAGAGGGAACACTAAATTCAGTCTAATGTGACTTGAGACTGTGCAGGTAGTGTTAAAAACAAACTTTGGATAAGTTCCAATGGGCAGATGTGGTCCTATAACAGGAAATTTGGTTATGTGATTAAGAGTTCACACTACCTCATGAATGCTCACAATGACTTCTATTCCGTAGCCATCTCACCAGCGGACACAGCCAAGGCTACCCATATCGGACGTCCACATGGTGGAGCGGCTATCCTCTGGCAAAAGACTTTAGGGTTCACAACGTACTTATATCGAGGCTCGTACAACCTCATTTAAACCAAATTCCATTCCTTCGCCAGGCCTTAAATATCTTTTCCATGCCATTTTTCATACTCTTACTCAATAGCTTACTTCAATTGTGGTGCTAATTTTTTTTTTTTTTTTTGGTGGCGTTAAATTCAGTTTATTATTGGAACACACGTTGTCATATATGAAGGCAGAAATGTTCCGATTAAAAAAAGTTTGAATTGCACAAGTTCTAAAACTTTAAAATTACCGTTAAGACTAAATTCCACGCTTTTCCAGCCTCATATTGAAAATTCGTTTGAATTCCATACTTTTTAAGGCCTGAAAAAGGGCCTTGTAAAAATAACACGTTTCCAGCTTTTCAAAAGGCCTCGTACAAATCCTGTTGTTTGTACACACTTTTAACAGGAATCGGGTATTTGGACTGACGTCAATAATAATGCTAACTTGCCATTGTCAGTGCTCCTATCAACAGACGGGATGTTTCTAACAAACGGCCCACATTACCAAGTGTTACCAGAGATTGATCTCTTCACAAGAGAAGCGAATACAGCTTTTGTAACTGTTGCTGGGGATTTAAATGTTGATCTGCACAGAGAGAACCAATACACTGAACTAGCAACAGCAGGTAGGACAGTAACAGGACTAAATTTCCTAAACACTACCTGCTGATAGTTGCTCCTACATTAGTCACTTCCAAAATGCAAGATCTTGGATTGACTACATATGTGGTACCTCTCACATGGCAGACTAAAGGTACCTGGGCTGGGCGGACAAGACAATTGTAGGATCTTACCTACATTGGGTATGGAGTTCCTGCTGCTTTCTGCAAGAACCACATGAAGTCATAGGTACCCTGATTGACCGCATACATAATTTTTAAAACTATTCTGCAGTGGAGAAAATCCACTGCACACCACAGAAATAACTACGCCAAACGTGTCACCAATGCCCTTATGCACTTCCAACCAGCTACTGGAATGATCTGCAGGGAAACCAATTTACAAGGATGAATCCCACTGAGAAGATATAGACAGGTATCCCACTCTGCTCGGGGCTGTTCTTAACCCGTGGTGCACCCTGCCCAGTCACAATGCACGCAGAGATCCTCTCAGAGGAACAAGCTGGAATCAACATGTCAAAAGCAGCTATGTTATCCACCAACAAGCCCACATGCAGCTGGAGCAAGATGGTAGGCCTGCAGATGGACACAACTTTGTTGCCAGACAGCAGACCAGGAAAAGCTTCAAAGATGCTCTGTGCTGGTGCCACCACAATAAAAGGGCATTGCAGGCTGCAACTCTCCACTATAATTGTCAACAGCGGGATAATACTGCCTTCTGGTCAGCAGTTCGCCAAACTGGACAGAGAACCAGGCCCACTAAGTATGATTGTAGGAGCAGATGGATCAGATGCTAAGTGGAAAAAGAAGTTCGCAGAAATCTTCACTGCTGCACAGACAGTGTCATCTGCATCTGCCCAGTACTACGGTGATCCAATCTGATCCTGCCTAAGTTACTGCCTGTGCCTGGATACAAAAAGAAACCATGAGACACCACTTCTGCTGAGGTAAATCACCACCTTAAGCAGATGAAACGCTATTCGAACACTGAATCGGTTTGCTGGGTACCTTGCTCACAGCTTCGTTGTAATCATCTCTTCAGCTCTTGTGCACGTCCACTACCCAGAGATTATGGCTGGTAGTGATTTCACACGGAAGAATGTTTGCGCACCATGCCATGTAGCCTAGTACTCACGTATTTCACATAGAATAAATGTTTGTGCATCGTGCCCCTCCATACCTCGCGGACTGGACTGACCAGCCCGGAATTGCACAGCCTGGCTTCGCTCGGCAGACATTAATTATTCCATCTGAACTCCGAAGGTGTGCTGTGCCGCGCTGCTGGAAAGGCTGACAATGCTTCATTGTAGTTCAAAATTCTCTGCCTCCGGTTGTGGCACAAACAAACGAGGCAGACAGCGGCCTCTAGTAATTTAAACCACTGGCTCTCCAGAGGGCTGCCAAAGTCCGTGCGCATCCAGCCACAACCCGGAACGAATTATATCGTGTGAAATCACTACAAGACAACCATTTCACCCTTTTTGAAGAAAGTTACAGCTGATCCTGCCTCCAGTGACAACTATCGGGGTATAGCCCTTTCCGTGCCACATGATAAACTTCCAGATCTGATGGTACTTTCTCGCATTAAAGCATATACTTCCACCTGCAACGCCCAGTTCAGTTACAAGAAGCAACACTCCACCTCCCTTTCAGTGTTCGCTCTAAAAGAAGTTGTTCGCCATTACTGTAGGAAAGGCTTTTGGGTGTATCCATGTTTTGTGGACGTTTTTACAGCCTTTGACACGGTGGCTCACGGATCACTCTTCGAGCAGTGACACGTGCCTGCTTATGCGATTGCCTGGGCTGCATTCTTCCTCCTTTAACAGATTTTGTTGATACTGTAGTTTGGTTTTAATTGGTTTACTTCTGACGGACTTTGGGTGCAGAGAACAGAGCCAACAATAGTAGTAAATTTCTGGTTTCTGATTTTGCGTACAGCTAGCTACTTTTAGCAGTTTGCATGTAGCAGTATCGCGCATCTCTAGCATTACAAGCGTGTATGTCTGCGTATAAACCTAAGGTTGTTTTTTTTAACAAAATTAATTCGAAAAAAGGGTTATGAGAGTGAGAGAAAATACGGTGTGCCTATTCCATTTGGAAAGCTATGGCCATTTGAGATAACTTCCTTTTTCCAGCAAGTGTCTTTAAGTAAAAGCTGCTCCAAAATTCAAGCACTTTTCAGGTCACATGACAAAGGCACTTTTAAGGGTTGTTCTATCTAGACGTGTGCAAAACATGTTGAGGGAGAGACATTGGGTGGCCAGAGTTCTTGGGAGGTAGAGAAAGCAAGAAAAAACAAAGGAGCATCTGAACTGCTTGTCAGCACATGGAAAAGTTGTTTAAGTTACCGTACTTAGGCCACTTAAAAAAAAGGAAGTCCTTTCCCTGAAATATGGATGCAGGTTGTAATTTTTCTTGTACATATAGGCCTAAAAGCTGAAAATGTTTTTACAAGAAATAAACATTATTCATTAGTGACAGCTCTGGGCGCCATCAGTTGTCACCACTGGAAAGCTTTTGAGCCATCCAAAATGCGTCTAATTACAGCTTTTATTTACGGATAGGGGTGACACGATAATTCGATATAATAAAAAATTTCGTCGATTATCGTATCGCGATTTTTCCGACTTATCAAATTATCGTGCAAAGTCTGATGCTTAAATTGTCAAATCTCGGAAACCGTAATAGCTTGAAACCAGCGGTTTGCAGCGTTGTGTGCGGAATTACAAGGGCTCTCCAACCAAGTTTAAAATACTGTTGCTAGCCACTTTAGCTGATTGGAGGGTCACTTGAATGCAAACAATATTTAAGCATTAAGTAGCAGCACAATTGCTTATTGTTTCTAGGCTACATGGTGGAAAAGCAATGAACATTGTTAAGTGCAATTTTATGTTTACTGGCCAAATGGCTAGTGCCATACAATTCACATTTATGAAGGTAGAATTGTAGGCTTCATCCAAGGTTATTTTTTTTAACAAAATTAAAATGGTTACCGTATTCCACTCTCAAAACTTGTTTTATTGATATATTATCGATTATCGTGATAATTAAAACAATTATATCGAGATAAAAAAAATTTGTATGCTGCAACATAAATACGAAATTTTTTTTATCAAGGTTGGGGTGAGAAGAGTTGGGGGCAAGACAGACACCAGAATATCACACCCATCACCGTTCGGCCCACAGTTATTGGCACGGCTCCAACTAGTTTTCATTTACAGGCTACGTAAGAACTGTATCCCTTACCTTTCCTGTCTGGTTTTGTGCATCTCTTTACAAGCCGAATTGAGTCCTTAGCAAACTGCTTGCCGGGTTCGATGAATGCCATGACTTGATCCATGATGGTTGGTTTTTTGTGGAGTTTCCTAAAATCGAGATAAATCTATTAGTTCCAATTACAATGATAATTACAATGCAAAAATTGGCTGCAAGTACACGGGTCTTTTTTTTTTTATGTCAAGCATGTAACCCATCCGTTCCAAGATTCAGTTTTATTTTCAATTTTAAGTAGGCTAGTAACTAGGATTTCTTAATTCTTTTTTTGTGTAGTAAATCTTTCTTGGTATTATTGGTAAATTGAATATCGATATCAGATCGACATGACAATTATTGGCATTGGATCGGATTGGTAAAAAGATGTATCGCTCAATCCCTGCCGATAAAACCAATTGTTAGACTAGAATAACTATTAACAAGGCTGTTCGTATACTGGCGCATTCAACAGCCCTTTTTTTTGAGGGGGGGGGGGAGAGGGGGGCTTTCAGCAGACTCCACGAAGACGAAAAAAAAAACCATTTATTCAACTTTAGGCTATTCACGGATTCCAATAAACAATTATTAAACAACTTTAGGCAGTTCGAGGATTCCAGTACTGATGCCAGGTTCCAAGCACAATATGGACCGTTTATTTCTAGTTTTTTTTAATCGTCTGAATGAAGGGGGTAGGGAAAAAGTGCACGTATTATTTCGAAAAGGAGTCCGATTGCTTCTGGTAAGCATTTGGCAGTACCAAACTGTTTGCAGGACCCGAGATCCACAACGAGATCTGTATAGTGTATAGGAGGAACATCTCTGAACTACAGCATCTGTCTACACGTCGCTTTACTCGAGCAAGGTCACTGACCAGTAAGTACGCGTACTACATGAGCGTTTAGTCAAATCATTAACTTACAGGTCACACAAAATGTACCCTCTAAGCACATAACGTTTAATTTAAACCTTAAACAACGTTCACTAGGCGATATAAACCATATCAAGAAACCAGAATGAATAGTCCACGACTAGATTGTAAGCTTACTCATGACGCAACACAGATTTCTTCATCTTCGCCTTAATTTAAAGACCGGAGCCGACAAAAAGGCTTCCCCGAATCTCTTGAAGCTACATACTTTGCGTACACAACGTTCGATGAGGTACGAGTGATTTGGAACCTCAAATAAAATCGAAAAGTTTACCTACCAACAAAAGGCCTGTAAACGACTACGTGACACCGGAAAAAGAATTTGGCTTACCCAGAAGGCCACAGTAACTGCATCCGGTTTTTTGAAGCGAAACTGAAACTTTACGTGTCCAACAAAATGCCATTTGAGATATAAGCTGACTCGTTTTCTTAACGACTGGCAGGGTCTCTCACTCTCATCAGTTTACCGTGTATCGCTCGCCTAACTCTCATTCACTCTCTGCATCTTTATGCACTTACTTTAGCCGACTCTGCTTACGACTCTCTATCGCGCTCTATGCACCATGGACGGGCGACTAGCTAATTCTTGCTAATATTGAGTTAATATTAAGTTAATAAATTGAGTTAAAATTATATAGGATGCCTAGTGTCCGCAGGGATGCTGTTAATCAGTGGAAATTTGAGTGACAAATTACCGAGGCAAGAACGCGTAATTGGTACATTGGTCGACATGGGTTGGTAGTGTAATAATAACATGGTTCGATCTTGTGCTGCCTTTTCCTGCACTGAAGGACAGAATAAAACGGTCGAATTACTTACTTAATTACTTAATAGTCTTCGTTTTATTAACGACTCACGTTGGATCTAGAACATTACCAGACTTTAAATGAAGAAAATGAAACGCAGAATAAAAAAATAAAAAAAATTCCTTTCTATGTGCTGTACGCAATATCCATTAACTGTGAATTCAAGCATTCTTGTTCTGAATACGTCTTTCCCTCTAGAGATAAAGTTACGTAGCCACCAGCTTGGTAACCCAGTGCGCAAAAGCGTCTGCAAACCCCTCCTATAAAAAAGTCGACGCGGTGCCATCTTTTTTACTCTAGCGGCCGCCATGTGCGGACACGCTGTCGTTTTTCCTGTCTACCCATCGTTGACTTCTACCCATCAATGACTGTCGTCCCTTCGCCAGCTTCAACCCTTCTCTGGCTGCTGGCCTTCGCTGGCTCTCGTCCCTTCGTCGACTTCGACTCGTTGCTGACTGTCGTCCCTTTGTGGACTTCCACCCTTCGCTGACTGTCGTCCCTTCGCTGGCTGTCGCTCCATAGCTGGCTGTCGCTCCATAGCTGGCTGTCGCTCCATAGCTGGCTGTCGCTCCATCGCTGACTGTCGCCCCTTTGCTGACTGTCGTCCGTCGCCCTTCGTTAGTCCAGCGACAAGAATGGTACAATCCAATGGCGCTCCGAAGACCCCTCCACCTGCCTTTCGCCTGTTCACCCTGACCCCGTCGTCGCCCTGTCGTTCTATCCTCTTGCGACTCACCTGCATGGGCACGCTGTCATTTGCCCATTTGCCTTCACCTACTTCAACCCTTCACTGACTCCCAGCAATAATGAAGGTGGTCCAATCGAGGTCTCTCACGCAAGACCCCTCCTTCTACCTGCCTGTAGCCTGCTCATCCGAGCACTGTCTCTGTCCAGGCCAGTCAGATCCTTCGCCTGCCTGTCGCCCTTCGGTCACCTGTCATTCTTTGTGCTGTGATCAACCCACGCGCTCACCGAAATCTCCGCCTGTCACGGCCTCTTCTTCCGGCGAATGCCATTTGTCAGTGGCCAGCTCCCGTACGCCTTTGCCCACCCGTCCGTCGGCTCCTGATGGCACTGCTGCTGACACAGTGTCTCCTATCTCTTGTGGCCAGACTGTGGCTTGGACTCCTTTCTGATCTTCAGGTTATCCAGAACTTCACAGAATCAATGATACTTACTCCAAACTGAAGCAATAAGTCAAGTCCCAGAACAGCAGCAGTAAGCTTCGTCGCTCTTACCTACCAACTGAAGCTCTTATAGACCCTCCCTCTGGTTTTTTCCCCAACTGCTCTCAGGATCCATTTCCGGCACTGGCCGCAGCCCCTGCTACTCAATCTCTCTTCAAGGATCGAGTTCACAAGCTTATGAACCAAAGGACACAATAAGCAACGGTCGCAAGCAACGGTCGTCTCAGCCTTTGCCGTCGATTTCTTCCCAAAGCCAGTCTTCCATTCCACTCGTGAATGGGTTGCAGCGTTTTCACCAGAAGCCCTTCGCACTCACCTTAAAACTAAGGTGGTATCTGAACACCTTTGAACGTTATGGATAAGTAAATTGTGCGTGTATACTCTGATTATTACATAAATATGTATGAACCATAGTTGAATATAATACATGTGTTAATTCTTTATTTTAGCATAATCAAACCCAGCACACGAATCACACGTCTTTTATTTAAAAAGAATCGCTCAGCGAGTAAATAGAACATTTACCTGGCCCTCAGCCTGGCCGGCTAAAAATGATTTCTTTTTTGCCTAAAACATACTTAACCTGATAATTTTGCATTACATTGTCCTCAATGGAATGTCTCCCTGGAGGTTTCTCGGTTGCGCGTAGCCGCCTGTTTGCACGTTACCACTGCGCCTGCGCGACGCAGTCCTCCTTTATAAAAGCGGGAGCATGGCTGCTTCCGGCATTCATTTTCCTCTCAATCTGTCAGGCGGTGACTCAAGAGGGGAGGCAGGGCAGGCCTTTGGTTAAGTATGTTTTAGGCAAAAAAGAAACCATTTTTAGCCGGCCGAGCTGAGGGCCAGCAAAATGTTCTTTCTTATTTGGCAAACATATTAACCTTATAATTTTGAATTATCAGCTGACCTCTTCAAACGTGGTGGCGGGCACTGATCTGACGGTGCGCCCCGGGTTGCAAGCAGGCATTCCCCCAAAATTGTTATTAATGTAAAAATTTGCACTTTATTCAGAACATGGTGATGAAACAGAAATTTGGAACTCTTTTTGTAGGGTTTGGTGGCCCTGAAAAGGACTATTGTTTTTATGAGGGTTCTTGCTTCCTTCTATGGTTGGCTTGCTTTAATCATGGGATGGTTTGCTTCTGCTTCATGCTGTATGTGCTTAAGGGGACTTGACCACAGTTCTGGCTGCGACGATTGGTCCTAGCCGGTGTAGTCCCTTTTCTTCTCTTGACATGTTCCTCAGGTAGTGGGAGGTGAATGTCGTTAAGTGGCGCCAGGAAGCCGCCTGTGGGATCTCTTCTATTGAAATGGCGTTGTGATGTGCCCATGATGTTGAAATCGCTCTGACTTTGTGTGCTGTTGCTCTTTTTCTGCTCAGGTTGGCTTTGTCGTAGACGATGTCGATAGATTTCCTTATCCAACGGGAGATCATTGCAGCAGAAGTTTCTCCTGTTTTAAGGTCTACAGGCAGGAAAAGTTGGTTTCTACCTCTACGGATGTCCTCGTGTTGGGTTCTGGTGAGATAGAAGCGGAGTGCTCGGACGGGGTATAGTAGCCGTTCAGGTTCGTTCCCTGTTAAATTGGAGAGGACTGGAAATGTGATGGGTTTTGGTGGCTCGGATGGCTTCTGTGTTTTGGCACGAAATCCTGCTCTCGGGTGAAGTGTTACTTACGAAAAGTTTGGGCTGAAGATGCTGTAGGCTTGGTCCGCTCATAAGGCTTGGATTTTGCGCTTGCTGCGAGTGTTACGAGGAAGACAGTTTTTCTGGTTAGGAAGTGAAGAGAACTGTCTTGCATCAGTTTGTAGGGAGCTTCTATTAGGGATTGTAGGACGACTGACAAGTCCCAGTCTGGAATGAGTCTTTTCATTGTGGCCGTTCATTTTCGAAGCAGCGGAGGAGTGATGAAATTTGGTAGTCATAGAGAAGTTTGGTTTTGTCTGCTGCCTTGAAGACCGAGTTTAGGGCTGAGCAGTAGACAAGAATTGTAGAGCCTTTGAGCTTGTTGACGAATAGGTCAGTGAAGAATCTTAATAATTCGGGTAGAGAGGGGTCGATTGGATTAATTTCCCTTGCGAAGCACTAATGAAACCATTTGGCCCAGTGGCTATCATACATTTTAAGTAGGGCAGTATTTTATGGTCACGCTGTATGTATTATATACACGTTTTTTGACATTTTCTCTTGTGAATATAATACTCGAGGATCACCATATAAACTTGTTATTAAAAATGCCCACCTCAATGCTAGACGTAATTCTTTTTACCACCGATTGGTACATTTTTGGAATTCTTTACCAGACACTGACGTTTCTGCAGCCTCTGTTATGTTGTTAAAGAACGCATTGAACCACCACATATCCGACGATAAAAAATATTACTTTGACCCTTAACACATTTTTGGTATGATAAAGCAAATCCCAAATTTTGCAGGACTTAGGCTACTTTGTATATTTATTTTTCAAATCATGTTCGCACGTCGGGCGTAATATTATATTCCATTTTCAATTTCTCTTGGGTTTTGCTGTTCGAAAGTACTCAGTTTTGGTACGATCAAGAATATCCTCAATTTTGCACGACTTAGGCTACTTTGTATGATTATTTTTGTCAAATCGTGTTCGCTCGTCAGATGTAACATTGCTTTCCAATTTCTATTTGTCTAGGGTTTTGCTGTTTGAAAATTTATCTTAATGTTAATGTTTATCCACCCAAAACCAAAACTGGTAGAAAAACCCGCAAAGTTTCTAAAAACGATCAGCCTTTGAAGGTAGTGATATCATTGAACCAAGGAAAGGCCGCCAAGGCCAATCTTATTAGCCAAGTTAATCGCACCAACTAATAGTTCGAAAGTTAAATGAAAACTTGAAGATTACTACTCGCTGTAACAATCTTCAAGTTTTTATTTAACTTTCGAACTATTAGTCGGTGCGATTAACTTGGCTAATAGGATTGACCTTGGCAGCCTTTCCTTGGTTCAATGATATCACTACCTTCAAAGGCCGATTGTTTTTGGAAACTTGGCAGGTTTTTCTACCAGTTTTGGTTTTGGGTGGATATCACAACTTTCATAGGACTGTAAACGTACACAAGGGTACACCGTGTTATCTTCATCTGTAGCTTTTTCTAGAGGAATTTTATTTCTATAAATTTTCACATTTCTAAATTTCAAATTTATCATTGCCAATTAGCCGTTAGATTAGCCAAATTGCCACGGCTTAATTTATTGTATGACCACTCTTCACTTGCTTAAGTTGCTTCAATCCCATTTTGGGACACACTGGCTAACAATCGCTGATTTCGTTCGCTTCGCTCACTCAATCAGCACATCCCCTTCCGTTGTTTTGTTTATCCCTGCACCTTCCCCTTAACTTTTCAAGATTTCATTGACATTTAGTCATACAGAAACCCCCGAAGGTCGCTGTTACTAAAACAGCAGAACGCGAAATATTTTATTTTTGGGTTATTAAACAAAAACCCCGTTAGCTCGTGGATGCTCGTATTGTTGCGTAACCATCATCTTACGCAATCCACGGCAACGTTAATGTTTCCTTATTTTGTCCTTCGTCACAGTTCTGTTTTTAGTTCGTGCAGGTTTTTACAATAAATCTAAAGACCAGTGTTGATTGTTCAAGACATTGTTGCTTGAAATCTTCGGTTGCAACTTGTAAAAGAAACGAAATTTAAATTCGCTGTTGGCGAATTTCAAAACCCTCCCACGCATTTGTCCTGACCCCTACAACTGTCAAACCAACAAAAGGACTATGCTCAGATCACCATGCATCCGTGTGCCAAAATTCAGCTACGTAGGCCTTCTCAATTTTGCGCTAGCCGTGAGCAAAAAAGCCTATGGGATTTAACGTGGGGAAAATCTTATTAGCTAGCTAGCTAGCTAGCTAGACAGTAACATAAAAACGTTATTGACGCGTCTTTTTCTCTATGATTGGTGGACACTCATCCTTTAAATTTTAGTTTTTCTTAATCTCTGACCCTACCCTTACATTTTCCACAATTTGACACATTTCTGTCGCATTGGGATTTATCCTCAACATGCCAAAATATGCTTTCAGTTGCTTACAGTTAACAGACACATGTCTGTTAGTGAGCCGCCTTTTTATCATTAACAATCAATTTTTTAACAATCGGATGACTACAATGGGATGACCTACTGTTACTTGGCGGCGACACACTAGCGTGTGTCTAGATTAAATGTTTGTTTATTGTTTATTTTATATATAATTATATATATATATATATATATATATAAATTCATGATGGTTACAGTAACTAGCAAAATTAACCAACGTAAATAGGAAAGTGAAAAAAGAAATAAAAATGTATATATATATATGTGGCTCCAACCCCATTCCATTTGGAAACTGTCTGTTTATTGTTTCTAAATAAAATAAATAAATTATCTTCTCACACTATAAGCCAAAGTCTCAAAGTAATCGGTATGGCTCAGCTTACAGTGAGCAACAATTAACTCAGCGACAATTCTTAACAACAATAAAAAAATACGCCTCATATTCATGGAAGCCAAAGTTTAGAGCTAACAGCGTAGCATATATGGAGTGAACAGACACGCACACACACGCACGCATTCATACTGCGTTCACTTTAAGACATGATCAGTTCCGTGGAATTGGACTTCAAATTATAACTAGTTTTGTTCGAGTGAATTCTAATCCGTTTTTTATTTGTGTGCTTTCACCGTTGTGAATTCTACGGGGAATGAGCTCTAATACTTTTTTTCCGTAAACGGTGAGGCATTTTTTTTTGTTCAGTTAATTAGGTTCTCAGTTTGCTCAGTTCTCAGTCAGCTTCATTTTGTAGTGGCCCGAATAACTAGCTACATAACTAGCCCGAATAACTTGCTACATTTTTAATGATGAAACAAGTGCCTTGCTCTTTTTTGTTGTACCTTTTTGGAACGTAGGTAAACAGATTTTCCTCTAATTTTAGGCGAGTACGGACATTTAATGGTGGTGATGTCCTCACTAATAAAAACCTCAGTTACAACAAACCAATAATTTAGTTTATCAAAGTCGTGCTGAAGTAAGGAAATCATAGAAATAACAAGTCAACAGCAAACAAAAATATATCATCAGCCAAATAGGAAAATTGCACACCTGTCAGTACATGTACTGTCGTCATTAAGGTTAAAAAATAATAATGGTCCCAGCACAGAGCCTTGTGGAACACCTTTAAAATATCGTTGTATCATGTATGCCATGTTGATATTAGTGCACACTTTGCGATCATTCGTGTAACTTTTTAGAAATGTTCATTATTTTACTACGCAGGCCAAGGTGTTGGCATTTTTCAAACAAAATTATGTTATCAATGGTACCAAAAGTTTTTTACATATCGATCAGCATAGCACTGACTAACTAAATTTAATTGCTTGTGTATTGCCTCACTCCTTTAGAAGAAACTGTAAGCTCACTGAAAATAAATAACGATAGGCTAGCAAATAGCTTCCGATGAGCGACAAGGGCTTGGTGCATAAATACGTCCTAAACTTGTAAAATCTCGGCTAGCGAGTTAAATTAGGCTGTTGATAGTGGTGCACTGCGTGGTAATCTATCATCACTTTAATTGTCGGGTATAGGGAACGAGTCAGTACGTGAGTCATGGATCCCAGTAAAGTTGTCTCGGTCGTCAGTTCCCCTGTAGTTACTTCCGGTTCGGTGCGTGATTACTGCGCGTTTTGCTACTTGCGGTCTGGCGTCAAAAATCGATCACTGTAGATTGGCATCACCAGCCCATCTGGTCAGAAAAATGACTGATTGAGGGCCAGTTTACGCGTTAGCCATTCGCGCTCGCAATAAGCTATCGCTGGCCAAAATAACCAACTTAAAGGCACCTTTTCAACTCCTAGATGCAGCACCGTAGAATCTTCGATCAATATAAAGAAAATAGCGGTCAATTAAAAGTGGAACAACACTATTCGCAGCAGCGCCACGATTTTCATAACTAAAACGAGATCACGTGACCAACATCAGCCTATGGGATGACGGAAAATCTGGAACGTGGATGATGTGTTTAGACTATGGACAACGCTATCGAAATGGTGAATAGGCACCTTTTAGGCAACATGTAGGCAACTAATACACGTTGCTCGTTTCGAGTTCCTAGAGAATTAACCGTCGTGAAGCTTGCTTCTCGTCCTTTTTTTGTGCGTGGATTTAGTTTTTGAGCGTGGACTTGGTATCTTAGTGTTAATATGGATTTAGTTATCTTTGGAATTAAAAGCAGGTGCAGCGTAACATATTTTCAGACTAAAACACGCAACGTTTCATCGTCAATCACTCCGTTTTAAAGCAAATTAAAAATTCGTTAAGGATGCACTATAGTCTTCAGCCGAGGGTTTTTTTTTTTAATTAACACAATTAAAATGGTTACTCCAGCCTCAAAATTTGTTTTATCGAGATATTTTCGCTTATCGCGATAATTTTAAAATTTTTATCAGGATAAAATATTTTTTTTATGATGCCCTAAACAGACAGAAGAGAATTTCGAGCGAAGTGATGCGTTACTTCGTGCCTGCCAGGTCAAAATTGCTACACTCAAATAGTGACTGTGGCATTCATTTACCGATTTTGACGTCTTTGGTAAACCATCCTATGACGCCACACAGCCGCGGGCGTCGCGGCTGCATTGCGACGCAGGATGGTGTACCAAAGACATCAATATGGGTCAATAAACCCCACACTATTCAGTGCTGCAATTTTGATCCTGCAGGCACGTAGTAATGCGTCACTTCGCGCGAAAATTTCTTCTGTCTGGTTAGCGCTTTAGCCTGACAAAAATTGTACAACAGACATTTTACTGCAATTTGTAAATATTTCTCTGAAAACGACATTTTTGTGTGAATTTTGCTAGGAAATACCTAGGATCTTTTTGCCATTCTCCTGCTCACTGGAAAGTGACAATGTAAGTGTATGAATAAATAAATAAAGGTAATTAAAGGCGCCTGTTCACCATTTCGATAGCGTTGCCCATATTCTAAACAAAAGCATCCACGTTCCAGATTCTCCGTCATCCAATATGCTGGTGTGGGTCACGTGATCTCGTTTTAGTTATGAAAATCGTGGCACTGCTGCGAATAGTGTTGTTCCATTTTTAATTTAACGCTGTTTTCTTTATATTGCTCGAAGATGTACGGCGCTGCATTTAAGAGTTAAAAAGATGTCTTTGAAGAAAGAAACGGTCATATTTAAAGTCTTATTCGCTTCTTCTCGGATGTGCAAAGAACCCATGAAAACATGTATACGAAAGTAAATATGACCTGAAATCGCTTTAAAAAAAACCAGCATTCGTAAACATTGTGTGTTTGCTCCCTCCAGCAATACGCATGCGTAAATCAACCTGTAAAGAATGACTCATGCCTACTTTTGTGCAAATCTTGTCTTAATTATTTATGCATACCCGAAGCAATATTTATTCGAATACTGACACACACACACAAACAAAAAACAAAACAAAGGAAACAACAACAAAGAAAAGAAGAAGTTATAGCCGGCCGACAAAATGCAAATGAAACAAAAACTTGAAATGTAGGTTTCTCCAAAAGTCACTCCCTGATCGCCATACCTCTTCCGTCGTGGAAATATAGGGAATCAAGCAGAGACGGACGGAGCAATGAGACATCGTAGCCCACCAATAAGCTATCATTAATTTTGATGACCAGGTTGTAAATTCTCACAACAGGAGGACAGTATATATCGTAGTTACTTGCGTGCAACGGCCATTCATGCTAGAAAAGCCACGTGACACCCACGGCATAATATCAAGTTGACAGCGTAGTGATGTTCAGGAATTCGCTTTGTAGTTTGGATATAGTATTTTAGTGAAGCGCGGACGAAGCAGAGCGTAGAACTAAGGTCACTAAAATTGAGTGATATTCGGGAGTGGTACAAAAAAAAATTGATGCGAGCGAAGGTTTTTTTTTACCAAATAAAACGAAACCAGTAGCTTACATTTTGTTGTCGAGTACAATATTTATGTTTTAATGCCAGGATCGGCGTGCAAAAGTTGTACGTTTTGCAAAAGTCATTCTTTAGATCCAAGTTTTTAGTTGTGACGTCAATGCCTGTGAACGACCATTATAATCGTTTTTAGGCGATGGAGCAAAGAGCTCATGTGGTCATCGGCTCCAGATAATGTTTAGCGAAAGTGCTGATGCGTGATCGCACGACAAAATGATCATCGGCTCCTGGTGAGTGGAACTTTTTTTTTTTAGAAAGTGTCGTAAAAAATGTTTCACGCGCTAAGAAAAACCCATGCGTGCGCTTCTGAGAACGACTTAATTAATTTTTAATGGCCTAATCTTCGTTAGTTCTACATTAGTTATAACAAGTTATAACCCTATAAATTCTTGATTATAATCATTATACCCTTAGTTGCATGAATTAATTTCGAATACTTGTTTTTTAACTAATTGGGTCTGTCAGGGATTCGAACCAGCATTCCCTGGGTTGGAGATTCACCAGCATTCATTGGGTTGGAAACGAGGACGCTGACCACTGGGCTGTTACTGCTCGTTTTGCTCGGGGCCCCCTCACAAAGCTGGCAGTGCGAGTTGGGTTGAGGACAATAAATCAGAAATTACCTAACAGCTAAAAACCCAGCCCTGTGCATTCTGAAGTAAAGGCCCAAAAATGCACTATTGCTCCTGTCAACTGTGGCACGTAAAAGGTCCTAGATATGTCCTAGCAAATTGTTCCTCTCCATCCGGAGCTAATTTAACAGTTGAAAAGGACGTTAATTCGAATATTTCTTTTTTAAGGGGGGGGGGAGGGGTGGGAGTGGAGGCAAACAAATTAAATTTACAGTGGCGCCAGAGAATTCAGCGAAAACTCTTTCTTATCAACAGACGAATTTTAGAGCATGCCACCTACCAGAAGGAAAAATATTTTAGTCCCAACGGCGTAACGTACAGGTAGGCAAGGTATGCATTGCGTAGGGACCCAGCCCGCGTGGGGGGGGGGGGGGGGGGGGAAGTCCACAGTCTGCAGTACAGCCCTTGCAAACATGCTAACTGCTTGCACAGAGTGCCGCAATTAAGGGGGGTACAAGGCACCAGGGCCCAGGAGACAAGGGGGCCCTAAATTCAAAGCCGGGAGCCCAAATTTGTACATAAAACTACTGTAAAATAGGCCACAACCTGGCACCCAAAATTCGTTACTCTTTTGGGGCCCTACAATTTGAAAAAGTCTAGTTGCGGCACAGTGCTTGCATCACTATTCAAAAAGAAACGGTTGAAACATTTAAAAATACACACATAAAACACAAACATGTACATACACAAAAACTAAAACTTAAACCACAGACACAAAACAAACGCCGTAAACCACAAAACGACTACAAAATTAAAAACTTAAAAAAAAAACATAAATAAAATAAAGAAATAATCTCTCACACGAAATAGAAGTAAAACAGAAACCGACACACATAAACATTTAAAAAACACAAATTACGTTCACTTTCTCACATTACCAGTCTGTAAAAACAATCCTTGTTGCCTAGAATTGGAGTTCAAATAATATTATAGTTCGTTTCGTTCGAGTGAACTCTGATCCATTTTTTTTATTTGTGTGCCTGCACAGCAATGAGTTCCATGGGGATACGAGTTCTAATGCTTTTTTTTTTAACGACAAAGCCATTTTTTCTTCAGTTAATAATTGTTTGTAATTCTCTAGCCGACAGCCGGCGGAACACTTTTGCTTAGCTTAGCCTGCACCTTCTGTATCAATTCAATTGCCTGCCACACGGACGGCACTATAAAAAAAAAGCTCTCTTTACTTCCTGTCTGCAGTCCAGTAACTCCAGCCTTCAGGAATCATCGTTCACAGTACAGATGCATTAAACTGCCAAATGTTCACAGTACAGTTGCATTTACTATCAGGTTGATTACCTGCTATTGATGACTGCTATCAATCATAATGAAATACAAAATTCAGTCGTCTCAATCAGGGGCGAAACTTCAAAATAGGGGCACGGAGGCGGGAACCCAATTGAGTGTCCACCTTCATTTTTTTAAAAAATGTAGTTTTTACCGCACAAGGTAAAAGCCCAGTGGTGACCACCTTCATTAAAAAAAAATGCAATTTTTCAATTTTTGCCATCATCAAAAATGCAGTTTTCGTCTTCATAAAACAATAAAATGTAGTTTTTGCCGCACAAGGTGAGAGAACATCGGATGTTCTCACCCCCCCCCCCCTCCACACAAACACACAAAACAACTGAATTTTTCACCACAAAAAGTGTAATTTTCACGGAACTATAGAGCAATAACTCCCAAAAAATACATTAAAAGTTATTTTTTTCTGAA
>JAHWFP010037589.1:0-14428 GCA_023313725.1 Lithobius niger
AGTCTGTCATTTAAGTCCAAAAGGCAACGTAAATAGGTTTGCATCTGCAGTGGATTTATTTATGGCAGTGGATGGCACCATTTGTGAGGTTTTTTACTCAAGAATTAAAGGACAAACGAGTGGATTTATTTTTACAAGCGATTCTACTGCTTAATAAAAAAAAAAAGACGAAGGTTGGATATACACGCAAGTGGGGGTAGACGTTTGTAAATTGTATTCAAGGTCATCTGTCAGGGCACGCCGCGTGCATTTCTTTACCATGCAGTCTGCGGTGCTGTAACGTGTTTCTTGAAATGCGGAAGGGATTTCTTGAGGGTACCAACGCTGAAAACGGCTCGTGAATCGGTTCAGCGGTTCAGAAGATATGGTTTAGCAACTTCAAACAGCTGTGTCTAAATTTAATCGTGGTGGGAAGGGGGATCTCTCGCGGTGCATGGTGTGTAGTCGCTATTTGGAATACGGTACAACAGCTGTTTGCACTTTGTTTGACCATATCTCCTGCACCACTGTTCCGAATTACGAGAAGTTTCCTGTGTTGGGGCTGTCTCAAGTCTCTTCCACCAGCAACAGACATGTCCTCTGAGGTTGCACACTAAAAAAAAGGAGGCATTGGGGCCAGAGTGATGTAACCTTGTATGACTTCACCCTCTCATGCCCGCAATAGCCAAATGGCAACGGCTACAAGATGGAGCAGAAAGTAAGTCCCCCGGCTCGTCGTTAGCTTTGTGAGGGGGACCCCGAGCAAAGCGAGCAGCAACAGCCTAAACTGCTCGTCTCCAAACCTAGTGAATGCCGGTTCGAACCCCGCGACCGACCTAACGGGACTTAAAAAAAGCTCACCAGAATTAATTCGGCGTGAAAGGGTTAAAGGCAACGTCATTGTCATGAAACACGGGTTGTGTGTCCAGCAATTTTAGTGTTTGTGCATACATTTTTCAGGGAATGCACGGTTATGCCATTCCGCATTAACCAGCATTAACCAGCATTAACCAGCATTAACCAGCATTAACCAGGGAAAGAAAGGAATTCAAGGAGCTGAAAACGCTGTGCACTGCGTATACCAGCTGAGCCAACACAAGAGTATACTTTACAGTTGTGCAGCGGCAGTACACATGTAGTGACTCATCCTGCCTCAGCTCCTGTTAACGTCAATATTGGACGAACTGATGCTGGGACTGTTGACCCAGCATCTTGATTCCCTTGAGCTGAGCCTAAATGACGATCTTAAGTGTGCCCTGCCTCTATTATTGAAATTCAAGTCACTATATTGTTGTGCATGCCGAACTCAAACCAATTGTTAAGCATGCGCTCAGCCTTGCCAACATATTGTTAATTTTAAGTAATCAAATATTATTAGTCTTTCCAAAACCAGCATTCCACCCTAAAACTTCCCGTAAGTAATCTTTGGGCCTTACTATTAGAAATTTGTTCCTTTTCCTCCCCCAATTTCCCCAGTCCGCCACATTTAAACTTTCATGTCCCTGTCAATCATTGTATCTTACCCATCACATTGTCATAATTAAGAACTGTTTGGCTTAAGTCGTGGCAGGCGAGGCTGTATATAACATCCAACAGTAATGAACCATCAAATATTCAACCCAGCCAAGTCTCTTTATTATTGATTCCCACACACTCTAGTTTCATCACGTTAAGGCCGCCCATGTCCCCACATCTCTGTCCCTACACACATTCTTTGTATGTACTGTCGCTACACGAACTGCATATTCCTGCTAGTACACAGCTGGTTTGTTGGCTGAGCTGTTCCGCAGATGTACCTGTCCCTGCACAGCGGCCTTAGAGAGTGGTTCCGACATTAGATAGTCTGACATCAACTTTGAAATTTTATTTACGTGCGACCATTCGCTGACAACATGACGCTGAAGGCGTTGAAACGAGCGCCAAAGAGCCCGGGATGAGTTGGTTTTGGGTTTCCAAGTTTCAGTTTGGTTTTCGTTAGGCCTATGCTAAATGTTAACTTCTTTCTTTATTGTATGATATTTCAAGTTAGAAAGACTCACTAAAACAATAACTTCAATAGCCAGCATAGCTGCTTATCATAATAAACAAATAACCCCCCCCCCCCCCCAAAAAAAAAAAAACCTCCGCCATAAGGAACACAAAAACACTAAAACAATTTCAAACAATAATCCGTTAGTTCCCCCCGGTAATACAGGTCGTTTTATTTATCCATGTCAGTAAGCGTGTGATTAATATCAAAATGACTTAAATAATGCTTGAAAAATAAGTACCTGCCACTTGCTTATATTTCGTGAATGACGATGGTGATGTTTGTCGGTTTCATAATGGTATTTTTTTTACCTCCTTGGTTTTTTTTATGGTTATGATCGATACGTAACACGGTCATTGTAGTGATAGCGCGAAGGCATGGTGCGGCACCTAGGTTCTGAAAGTAAGGTGATCTGATCGGTAACTGGGAAGGGGACCCTGATAAAGTCCGTGCCAAACCTGTTGACCAGAGCAGTATGAGTGACTACCAAGCTCTGGTCAGCAACTTTGAATCGTTGTCTTATTCTGGACCTTCGCTGGGCACCTGCCATGATCGGAGAGTTTCCGGTTCAAATCCTCGGGTTTCCCCTGCAGTAACGTGTTCCTGAAATGTGTAGTTAGGTTAATATTTGAGCTAATACTTCTACACAAGCGTTACTTTGCTTCAGTAGATGACAGAGGGCTAAAAAAAATTATTAAAAGAAGTATGACATTAGAAACGGCATGGCTAAGTTCGCAACTGAACGCCGTAACGTCACGCATTAATTAGTTTAGTAGCATTTCATGCACGCTAGTGACAATGCGCCATTTTGGAGTTACAATTACGCATGATTTTTTGTAATTTGGGTCTCCGTTTGTCAGTATTTCGCAGTTTCACGGTGTCGGAAATGCCGAAGCGTCATGTCTGTTTTATTTTGTTTTCTTTTTTGTGCCTATAACCTGGGAAAACCCAGGATTGCGTGCTGTTGAGACCCTGCAGCGCTGTGTTTCTATGAGGAATGGGGATGGGGCGGCCCCCCCCCCCCCCCGGTCTGCTGGTGAACTTAAGATTGGCGTCGGACGTAATAGCGCCCATTTGGAGCTTGTGTACAAAATTGCTGGAACCTACTAAAATGTTAATTAAATTCTTGAATTTGTTTAATATTTAGCTTACCATTATGCTTCTTCAATTTGATTAAGGTGTTTTAATTAGAATGTGCATTATTGAATTTGAATTCTACTTGAATTTTGTGAATCATCCAGAAATTGTGCACGAATTCTCCCTGATATTGCTTGAATATGCTATATGTACATGTATTCTTGAATTTGCTTGAATTTACTCGACTGTGTTAAAATTAGCTTCGTTGTGCTGCGTTATATCGATACAGTGCTACGTTATGCTGCATGAATTTCTTAAAAACGGCCGAAGTTGCACATGTTTACAGCTTGATTGTACTTGAATTTATTTGCAAGGGTAAATCGGAAATTCACCATCAGTGAAAACCATAGACGAGAAATAACGTAGTACAGTAAGCCACCTTTATGCATTTGTTTCATTCAAGTGAGGTGACCCGGATTCAAACCGGCGAACTAGTCCGTCACCAGATCACTACTCTGCCGCCTTTCCCGATATGGCTGCTTGTGCACTGGCTTTTTTTTTCCCAATATCTAGACGCACGCTAGTATGTCGCGCCAAGTTAGACAACAAACATCACATCACATCGCATCAATTCAATTGTCGAGGACGTAAACTGTTGGACGGTAAATGAAAACTTGAATATTGCTACCGAATGTAGCAATCTAGTTTTCATTTAACCTTCGGACTACTAGTCGGTACGATTAACTTGGGGAGTGCTTTGGTGAGTTGATATCACTCCTTTGAAGGGCCGAACCATTCGGAACTCGGCGATCATTTTTCCAGTTTTGGTTTTTGATAAAGATAACTCACTAAACTCAATAGGGGCAGTATGGTTATTTGGTTATAGACTGGTTTGCCAGTATGAATCCGGGTCATGTGACTTGAATGAAACGTTAAATGCATAAAGGTGGCTTACGCCATTACGCTTGCGGCTTATACCATAAAGGTGACTACGTCATTCCTAGTGTATGATTTTCGCTGATGATTTATTTCCAATTTACCTTTAAATGATTTATAGCAATTTATGTCTATTTTTGAATTTATTTGTGTGATTTTGCTAAACTGTTTGATGATTTGTCTCGAGTACGTACGAAAGAAATGGGGCGACAGTCCCAATTTGCGTCGCACATTTAACATTGCCAAATTTTCGCTTTCAGTCACAATGGCAAGCGTTTTCAAGGTCAGCATAAACTGGGGAATTAAAAAAAAAGTTTCGCTAGAAAAAAAAAACAGTTAAAAACCAGGGTTTGCTTTGAAATCATCAGGATTTAGATCAACAACAAAAATTCATAGATGTGCAATTTACCTGTTAGGACAACTGAAACCAACTTACACGTTACTTTAGTACTGCTTTCGTTTTCATTTCTGGTCACTAAGTAGGCCTAATCCACTGCACGCTTAAAGCTGAGTTAAGAATTGTATACGGCGAGACTCCACAAATATGCAGTGAAAGGTTACCAAACTTGTGTTCCTCAGGATAAATTTGAATTTAGTAGTCTAGGTTCGTATTGATTCGTAACATTGGTGTACTCAAGTCAGTATAGACAGGCTGTCCACTTTTCTGGAACTTTTAACGTTCGATTTTATAACAGCTTACCTACATCTATATAGTAAGAAAGAAGAAAATAGTTTGAAGGGATTTTAAACCTAGTGTACTTCTGACTGTAAAATAAATATGGATGCAAACCTATTCACGTCGCCTTTTGGACTTAAATGTCAGACTGCCTGAGCGGGGAATTGAACCCACAGCATTTGAAACTAAAGGCGTTAAGTCCTACCGCTGAGCCATATTGACGCGGCCCGTGTCACGGCCGTGCAAGTATGGCTCAGCGGTATAGGACTTAAGCATTTGGTTTCAAATGTCGTGGGTTCAATTCTACGCTCAGGCAGTCTGACATGTAAGTCCAAAAGGCAACGTAAATAGGTTTGCATCCGTATTTATTTAACCCTTCTCGGGCCAATTTGGCTTTCCATCCTGTTTAAACTTCTGACTGTAAATAGAAAACTCACTTTTAATTTAGTTTTTAGGGCGCCTGTTCACCATTTCGATAGCGTTGCCCATATTCTAAACACAGCATCCACATTCCAGATTCTCCGTCATCCAATAGGCTGATGTGGGTCACGTGATGTCTCGTTTTAGTTATAAAAATCGCGGCGCTGCTGCGAATAGTGTTGTTCCATTTTTAATTTACCGTTGTTTTCTTTATATTGCTTGAAGATTCTACGGTGCTGCTCACGTGATCTCGTGTTAGTTACGATAATCGTGGCGCTGCTGTGAATATTGCTGTTCCATTTTTAATTTACCGCTATTTTCTTTATATTGCTCGAAGATTCTACGGTGCTGCATCTAGGAGTTGAAAAGGTGGTAAGGCGCCTTTAAGCCGTAGAAAAATCAGACAACGCAAGCATCGTTTCGATTTGCAAACCTGCAATGCCTCCCTAACACGTAATTAATACAACAAAGAATTTGACCATTCTTCTTTGAGGGATAGAAGCATAAACGTAAACAAACGACGCTCAAACTCAGTGTCAACACTCCTCAGTATCGCGAATTTTCGATAGGCATTATTCGAACAAATTTTTTTTCAGCCCTATCCCCGTCACCCCCTCACACCCCCCCCCCCCACACCCCACCTTATTGTTCTTTTCCCTTCCCCCCGGGGGGGGGGGGGGGCACAGAACCGCCAAGTTTGAATAGTTCCTGGTTGAGTACGTTCCTTCTAAAGTGGAAGTGCATACAATCATGCAGACTGTAGTTCACACGTTTTCTGCTGCCTGACGAAGATAGGACTGAAAGGTTTTTTGATAATGCCTATCAAAAGTTGTGACACTGTGAATATTGAAATTTTGAGTTTGAGGCGTCGTTTGTTTACGTTTACGTAATGAATAACTAGGCATATCGATAGTTCCAAAGATAACAATTAACTCGACCGAGGAAAATTCACCCAAATCTGGGGCAAATTGCGAACGCTGTCTTTTCCAAACACACGCACAATCCAAGTTCAATAATAATAATAATAATAATAATAATAATATTTGTTGCGATAGCAACGGGTCTGGCAAGGACTGGGGAGTCACTAACAGCCAGCCACAATTACGTGTAAATACAGTGTACATAAAACGGCCAAGTAATGATGATGGTAAGAGGTTTGGGGACACGGATGCCTTACCACCAAGGTTAGACCTGCCAGGGACTCAAAAGGCCCCCGATGGCATCGTCAAACGTGCAGGACATGGGAAGGGTGTGAAGAGTGTTAAAAGGCCCCAAATGATGCCCCAGTCGAGTAGTCGCGTTGCTTGCTCGGCCAACTACATTCTAAATAAGGGTTAAGTTTTTTTTAAATAAATTTCTTTTGAGCCTTAAGTCAGCCGAAGCAATTTAATGCTCGTGTGGCTGAACAGGCTCAATTTTGAACATTATCAGACTTTTTGAGAAGAAGACATTTCTGGTAAAGGGAAGAGCCAACCCGGGATTTGAGCCGGGAAACCTCCGACCATCATAGGGGCCGAAAAATTGTCCAGAACTAGCCAGAATAGTTCCCATACCCATTGAAGGAGCATGGTAGCCTCTCATGCTACCCTGCCCGGCAGTCCTGGGGGGACTTTGCCGAGATCCCCTTTCCAGGGGTTCGACCAGATCCGCAAACCTCCAGCAAACAAGCTGAGCTCTCTCACCGCTCAGCCACTATGATCACAAGTGAAACAGTGTTGAAATATTCATTGAGTACTAAAAGTGTATAAACTGTCTAATTAGTATTGTTTTGGAGTGCACCTTGAGTGGCATTTCCCAGGCTACTCCGAAATTATGGAATTAGCAGCGATGACGGTGTTTACTACCAGTATGCTGTCACCAGTCTACCACCGCAACACTATTACTGAAAATAACATAACTGTGGCATGGAAAAAGATTCGACGTGTTGAAGAATAATTGCATTTCTTAAACGAGGAGGCAAGAATTGTAGTTACATCGGCAATCAATGGTTACAAAAGGCAAATTAGTAGCTCAAATACAGATCATAGAATTAAACCGTTCCAAGTATTGCAGAGAACATGCCACGCCATTCCCGTTACACCCCCAAGCTCCAAACCATAAAAGGTAAGCAGTTCGTATCGTACTGCAGCCATTCGTCCAATTTCATAGCTGGAAGCCTTCCCGTTATCTCGGTATCGATGAATAAACACCCTATGGAAATTAACATGGGGAAGAGCGGACTAGAATTAGCTAGCTGCTAGCTAGCTAGCTATACATTTTCAACGTTATTGAGGGTCAGATTTTGCATTGAAAGCAGCTTACCTGGCATTCCCACACGAGTTAATTTTTGTCAGGTGGGTCATTGCTTTTGATTTCAACACAATTTAAGCTTTTGTACCGCATTATTATTTTTCCCCAAGTACCTGAAATGTGCCCAACTATGCTTCAAGATATAAGACACTGACGCTATGGCGCCGCGCTACAATGGTTTACAACCTCGACAATTGAATTGGTGTGATGTTTGTTGTGATGATTGTTGCCTAACTTGGCGCGACACACTAGCGTGTGTCTGGATACTGGCTTTAATGCCGATTTATCTGTACAGCTTTTATGCCATTTTCTTACGCCAAGCCTAGCTGTATAGCGACTTTGAAATTACTAAGTATGCACAAGAACATAATTGTTTTTAAATAGCCTAGATTAGGTCATGTAATAATAGCACGACGTTTCAGGAGCAAGTTTACCTCATTATCAAGTGCAAAATTCACAAGTTTTGATACGACAACATACTGTATTAATTTGTAACCCATCAAATTATAAAGCGATAAAAGTAAAAAAAAAAAAAGAACCTATTGTGTACGCGGCCTATCTCGAGTCCTGCAAGTGTTTTATGAGCGGCTACGTCTTCCTGGAGGGGGCGGCTTTAATCGACTGCCGCCATTGTTTTTGTAACCATCTTGGGTATCAACAAGGCACTCTGCTACCAAAAACATACATTTGATTATCTGTAACGTTCTGAAGCGAACTCAAGATAGGCCGCGGATACTATAGCTATATAGGCCTGGAGAACACAGTTAAAAAACAACAGCTATACTGCAATATATCACCGCAACTTTTAAATCATACTTTATCCCTAGTGTCTCTGCAAGGCACTCCTGTTACACTTATTGTTGTTTCCTGGTTCGTTTACTGCTTAATCGAGCATCTGTTCTTGTTTGTATTACGCAGATTTTAGTTCAGTTTTCCTCATGAATTTTGTATGTTACTCGTTCCGAGGTGCAATGATCTCGTGGTCAAAAAGCATATCATTAATGGATTAACCCGATAAAACGCAGGCGAACTGCCGAGCATCGGTAATTCAGTAGGCCAGTGGCAGGCCTTTTCTGTCTCTGCTCATCAGTGGCAGTCGGTGAAATAATTTAGTGCCGAATAATTTAGTGCGACTAATTTATTTATAAATCGCATATACCCTTAGGACTGTGCGCGTTTAAGTGTGAGACCAGTGTGGCGACCAGTTATGAAACAAGGAAAAGTTCGAATCTTAAATAGCGCGACTATTAAAAAGAGAAAAAAAAGGTCTGTTTTAAAAGTTCACCTTTTTACCGTAACAGCTTGAGATTTTTTATCCTTTGGATGGGTCACATTTGTCGCTTTTTTTTTTTTTTTTATAAATACCGGTACGCAACATAACATTTAAACATGTTTAATCCTACGTCTCGAGATGGTGTATACCCGTTTCACCGAATCCCGTTTCGCCGAAAATTAAGCACTGATTAAAATTCGGCGCAAGGGGAATTCCCGTTTCGCCGAATACCGTTCCGCCCATACAAAATATTCTTTAAAAATTTGATGTTGGATAAGTTAAAGATGCATTCCTAAATGGAAATAATTTGTGTTTAGTTGCGGTTTCTGTTGTTATATGTTTAGCCGCAGCGAACGTGGCACATAACTTGGGGGGAACAATTATTCGGCGAAACGGGATTCGGCGAAAGGCGAATTCCCGTTTCGCCGAAAATTAAGACACTGATTAAAATTCGGCGAAACGGGATTCGGCGTAACGGTCATACACCCTCGAGATTCCGGTTAGCAGGTGAAGGGGAGGGAGTGATCTTTATAGATAAGCCGTTCCTAGGTAACTGCATAAGGCGTCAAATTTTGTGGGGAGCAGGCTCTTGGTCATTATTAGTACTGCTGTGTCAGTATGTTACAAATTATTTTAGCAGTGGAAAAATTAAAGTAAAACGGTCTAAAAAAACTACTTTCAGCTATCTGTATATTTGATAATACTTGTCCTTTAACCTACGTATACATGGTGGAGGGGGCGCGGAATTGTACCGACACGGAGTTACGTTAATTCCGGAATTTTCATAAACACTGACCACTGTGTTGGGCCCGAAATTACAGTAACTCCGGATTCGTAATTTGCTTTAAAAGCAACACAGAATTGTAGTAACACCGTTTCTGATGTTATATGTATATAGCCGCAGCGAGCGCGGCAGGGATGTTATTTCATCAACAACAAAATCAGGAGTTACGGTAAATCCGTGTTACCACAATTCCGGATTATTTCAGACACTTTTAAAGCAAATCACGAATCCGGAGTTACTGTAATTCCGGATCCAACACAGGAGTCAGAATTTAAAAAAATTTCGGAGTTAACATAACTCCGTGTCGATACAATTCCGGCGCCCCGTAGTGGAGACCACGTTCTCTAAACCTCCCTTCCCCCTTCCCCTGATTATTCATCATGATTGATTATTATGTGTACTCTTTGGTTAATGAACAGGCGCGCCATAAAGGAAAGGCCGTAGGGCCTGACGTTGGAATAACCAATGTTAATATTATCCTATCTTCCATCTCTCGTTCTTGGCCGCGACCCAAGGCGGCTAGTCATAGAATGAGTAATGCTTTCATGGATAACTTGCGTTAAGATTACGCTGTGTATGTTGATACCTGGTGAATACGTGTGAGAAATATCATTCGGTGCTGTAGGTGGCTGATCCAACCAAATTCATTCTGGCAAGTTGCAGTGTTGAAACGACCTTGAAGTGAGGAAGGCGTTTCGTTTGTTTGAGCCAAGGCCGACTGGGGTAAAAATTGCGTTCATCACATCCCAACTCCACACCAGTTCTCGTGGGGACTGGGAAGTTAAGGGCGCGTTTATGCACCTTCTCGCTTTTCCATTCTCGCAGTAGAAGCTAGAAATCATGTGAAATTCCCGAACCGCTCCACATTCTAACATTAAAAAAATTATAGTTCCTCTAGTCTTCACTAACTACAAAAAAATTCCTTTGATACAACGTTGCTTACCCAATTAGTGTCTTCCTCCATCTCCCCTCCCCCTCCAACCGCTTATAAGAGAGGCGCTGCAACTACCCCATGCTCGCCTGCTTCTTCTATCCCCCCTCCTTTCCAAATTGCCGCACTCGCGAATTACTTCGCCCTTTTCTCAAAATCCACTGTTTTTGGTTTCAATACAATGGGTTTAGTGGAATTTAGTTCACATGCCGACATTCACCCTCCCCACATTCTAATAACATTCTAAAATTGTTTCGCTCATTTTTTTTGTCTTTAGTAACTACGATAAAGATATTTCAATATATATCTACTCGACGTTGTCCAATGTCTCCCAGCCATCGCTTTACCCATCCTCACCCCACCCCACCCCACCCCCACCCCCACACACCTTTCCCAAACGTGAAGCAACACCGGTTCTCTTCCTGCCGCATCATTTATAATTTGTGAAGTGCGGGTACCTATACTTCACTTAAAACACCCTATACTCGGTAGGTTCCTTGATTTTCTATCCGTGTACTGAGCAGAGAACCCCCAAAATCCTAGTGCCTTAAGGGCGCGTTTAGGCAGCGACTCGCCTTTGCATTCTCGCAGCTAAAATTTAAGCGCTTGCGGCAAAGGTGGCGTTGCCATGGTAACAACGCTACATGGATTAGCTAAATCCGACATCGTTTGAGTATATATACTTGCAGTCTTAAAATCCGTGATTACAAGATAAAACATTCCTCCAGACGAAACAATTTCCCAATTGCTTCTGAACTCACGTTATTAACTGTTTTCGTAGCGAGCCAGTGCAGCTAAAACCGCCGCCATGTTGAAATTTCAGCTGATTTCTTAGGGCGCGTTTACGCAACGACTCGCCTTTTCATTCTCGCAGCGAGAATTTAATCACAGTGGCAAAGTTGTCGTTGCCATGGTAACAACGCTATCTGGATTAGCTAAATCCGACGTCGTTTGAATAAATGCTTGCAGTCTTATAATCCGTGACAATAAGATAAAGAATTCCTCCTAACGAAATTTTCCAGTCGCTTCCGAACTCGCATTATTCAGTATTTTCATTGCGAGTCGACATAGCTAAAACCGCCGCCATGTTGGATTTTCAGATGATTTCTAGCTTCTATAGCTGCGTAAACGCGCCCTAACTCTTATAAACTCGCCGCTGCACCTATCCAAAAGCTTGACACTTCCGTGAACGCACTTAAGAAATGATCCAGTTAGCCTAGATACGTAGTGACAGAATAAAATATTAGGGAAAAAGTATTTTGTCTTGTAAGATAACAAATTCAACGCCCACAAGCGGCGTATAACAGCGTTTCTACATTTAGTTTTAGGGTTAAAGCTAATGGGATGTTCTTTTTCTCATCATTCTAGTGTGCTCTTCTGTTGTATCTGTTTTATTCGAGCTGTCGAAATAAACTAATTATTATTGTTATTATTAAAATAAAAGAATAAAAGAAGTGCTAAAGATCTTTTTAAAAAGTATAAAATCTTAAATGTAAAACAAATCATCTTTTATGACACGATTTAACTTAAATTACTTTAAAAATACATGTAAAGTACCAAACGAAAGGACAGGAAAGCAAAAAAAAATTGGCTTAGAACCCCTAACGTGGAAAAATTCATATGGTAAGAGAGGTGACAATTTTTAATACGATTTGCTTCCAACCGGGTACTACAAGACCTTAGAAACGTTATAGTTAAACGAATAGTTAAACAATGGACTATCAGCTATATCAATAGTCTTGAATTTAACATATAGCCTAGTAAAACACTTTTATGAATTGTAAGTAAGTAAGTAAGTTTATTCATCCACCACAGGTTACAAAAAAAGCACAAAAGCAAACACTCATTCCATAAGAGCTAATGCTCGCGTGTGGTTTGAGAGCAGCACACAAAGAAAGACAATTGAACTAGCACTTTTGGACACAGAATCAAAGGTTAGGCGCCAAAAAACAACAACAAAACACATCGAAATAAAATGAAAAAAGGGCATCGATAAATATATGTATATACGCAACAAATTTATGAAAAGGGAGATAAAAACAGAATACAAAGAGGAGTGAAATATATAAATCAATCTCAAAGAAAACAAGAGTAAAGCAAAAACAAACAATTTATATTCAATATATAGTCAACAATTGGCATCGTTCAAAACCAATTTTGAATTGTTGAATCATGTAATAGGCAAATAGTCAATACTTACAGTAATAAATTGCAGACCCATCAAAAAAAAAAATAATAATAAAATAAAAGACATAATGATATAACAAGCATAACTGGCACATCAGGTAAAATAAAAATAGTCATACTTGTTATATCAATTCATATATAACAACAACAAAATGTGTGTGTGTATACAGGTGATTCATAAAGTACTGAAAAATAGGCCTATAAGACGTAGGCCTATGAAATGCAGGCCTAAAAATGTAGGCCTACAATAGACCTAATAAAATGATGTTGTTCACACGATTACTCCAAGTTTTGTAGAGTGCATCTTAGGTTATTGTACCAGTGGAAAGCCCGTCATAAATGAATGGGGTAGTAGTTCTTTGGCCCCCCCCCCCCCAGAGAATAAAATGTGCTGAACAGGTATAGCATGGCCCCAACTGTACCCAAGCTGCAAGCCTAGTGAGCTCATCTAATATCCTGCCTCATTAAGTTTGTGCGTCACTTTATTGTGAAACCAGGATTTGAACCCAGTAACCGAAAAGGTTTGAAATTCGTTGATATCTTCAACCGTATTCGTGTATTGCAGTGCGGGTTTGCCAAACCGAAAACCGTGCAAACCTGTGAACAATTTAGTCAAACTTAATGAATTTCCTGAACTCAGGGTTTGAACATGTAACTAAAAACTGTTTGAAATGCGTTGATATTTTCAACCATAGTGCATCTATACATAGTAGTACAATGTAGCTTGCTTAAGCTGGCCTAATAAACAAGATAACTGCCAGATTGAACTCCGACATTGTTCAGATGTCGGAAATAAACATTAGTTATTTCCTGGTTCGGAATGAAAGTAAGCCAAATCCACCTAATTCAACACTTCATTTTCGAAGTGTCCACCTTGTGCTGCAATTCAATGGTGAAGCCTTTGATCAAGATTTCGCCAAACTCCCTCAATCATATCCGGTGTAATTGTTTGACAGATCTCAACAAAACATTGCATTAGATCCTGAACGGTCCCCGGGTGATGTAGTGCTGCGCCTAGCCAGTTCCTCAGATAGCCCCAACGGAAGAAGTCAGGAGGAGTTAGATCAGGACTTCTGGGTGGCCATTCTACTGCTCCTCCCCTCCCAATCTACCTGCCACCAAAGGTCTGATTCAACCACTCCCTTACATTGCGTCCAAAGTGGGGAGTAGCCCCATCGTGCTGACACCATACGGTATTAAGATGTGCAAGAGGCACTTCCTCCTCGATGGAAGGTCGACTCTCGTCTTGGAGCAGCTCTAAATACCGTTCAACATTTCGTGGTCCATCAATGAAGAATGGTCCTATCAACCCACAAACCTGCACCACACATTTGTGCTGGGATTATTGGTGGACTGGTGGTGTCCCTCAATTATGTAATGTGCAGGGTTTGTGATGGTGTATTCACGTGTGTTCTGTTTGTTACGTAATACGTGTAATGAAATATGGGGGGGGGGGGGGAGATGAGGCTTAATGGCGCGTCGACAGCTTGGTCATTAAATATGGGCGTCGTCAGTCATTGTCAGATGGCGTAGAAATGTGGCATCACCATCAATGGTTTCAACAGCCCATTGTGCGAATTGTAGTCTTCTGTCATAGTCCTCCTCATCAAGGCGTTGTGTAGTGGCGGGTTTCTATCCATGGTACATCTATTCCTTAAGGATTCTATGGATGGCTGTTTCGTTGGTATTAAGATACTGGGCAAGGTCTCGTTGTGATGTTCAAGGGGTTGCTTCTATAGACTCAATTACGGCAAGCGTGCTTTCTTCATCTGTAGCTGAACGTGGACGACCACATGCTCCCCAGTCGTCTGCCACAGACCCTGTTGCCTTAAATTTCCGCAACAAAT
>JAHWFP010037590.1:0-15821 GCA_023313725.1 Lithobius niger
ATCGTGTAACTTTTAAACAACGCTTTTAAATGTAACGAGAATTCAGCCGATTTCAGTCTCTGGGAGAAAATTCCCCATGCAGTAGAAATGTGTCAAAATTATTGTAACGGGTGCATAGGGTCCAGTAACGAAGGAGACCTCCACATTAAGGAGTGAGAATTTGTCCTTTATTGAGTAAAGTTCCCTGAATAATGCAGATTTGTGTTACTGGCTAACTAGCTAGGTAATCCGACAGTTCCTACGTTAATTCTCATAGGGAATAAAGACACCTGTGCATATGATTTGGGAAAGTGGAAAAATCGAAGTTTCACCACACTGGTAAAAATTCGTATTGAAAGTACTTTATTAAATGGGAATTGCAGCTAGAAGCACGTGGCCCTGAAACGGCGCGTAAGTGCAAACTTATTTGTTGTAACCATTGTTTGTATTGTCATCCAACAGTAGATCAAGACATGCTAAAAAGCTATATGCTTATCGTTTCAGCACTTAAGTTTTAGAATGCATTGTTGTTGCACAGAGGCGACACACTAAGGGCCTTAGGGCTACGTCGGGCAGATGACCGGATGAGGTTAACGCTCGCTAAAACCCTTTGACATTTGACCTTTGACACACTACGGGACTTGTGTCTTGTATTGTAAGAAGAGTTGGAAACAAATTGCACAGGAGCAAATCAATTTTTTTTTTTTTTTTTTTAGAAGTAGGCATTTGTGCAGTCCATCGTAATCCGTAATTATTATCATCTTGTGCAGTCCGTCATAATCAGTAATTATTATAATTTTGTGCAGTCCGTCATAATCCGTAATTATTATAATCAATCGTAGCATAAACAATTAAAGAAGGGGCAGTGCACAAAGTTTGCTGGTTAATATGGTTAATCTTGGTTAACCCTGGTTGAATGATATCACTGCTTTTAAAAGCTTTTTGAAAAAGTGGTTGCTTCTTTTATACAAGTTTTGGTTTTGGGTTGATCTAATGTATACTTACACCTCAACCATTGTTGTAACTCTACGAGTATTTTTTCCATTTTCAGAAGTATTGTTGACGTTTTGTATTTTTAAGGAACACGACCCAAACTGTGTTGTCTGCCCCAAATTTGAAATTTATTACTGATGAGCGCTGTCCCACGGCCTCACGCTCAAGTACAGGAATATAAAACAACAGACGGTGAGCGGACCAATTTAGCTGGAGAAATTCAAGCAGAAAACCCAGGATCTTTGACATGCCACAATCGACACGAGCACGAAGCACTGCAATTCTTTTGAAAAAGTATCAGACCGGTTGGAACAATGGTTCAACAATGCCTTTTGCATTGTTGTAGATATATTCCGCTTGATGGCATATACATATATACGCTTTGGCCGAAAACTGACTGTGTGGTTGTTTTCTCTTTTGTTTTGTGGGGGGGGGGGAAGGATGCATTACCCCAAACAGGAATATCTGCGCCATGACGATGAAAGAAAACTGGGGATGCTCCTAAACAATGCTTTTTCCCATGTTGCAATGCAACATTATCCTTGTTCGCTGTAGTAGAAAAATCAGCATTAGTTGTTGCTTCTTTAGGTTCTCTTAAAAATGCTCATGACGCATGCGTGTTTGCCTGTGCTATGCATGAAATGAAATTACAGTGATGAAATGTAAAAATGCATAAGTGACGAATGATATTGTACTAATATACTGTAATCTCAAAATACTGTCTGGTAACTATTGTTGGTGGATACCTTTCACCCTCCCCGATGGAGGATGCTTCCCAACCAACGTGCATTCACGTCAGTTAGCTTTTTTATTTTTTATTTTCTGTTAAATGTAGAGCTTTTCGATTGAATTAAACCGAAACCAAATTATCGCACATTGAATACATGTTTCTTTATCACCATTAAAGCCCATCTGGCTTTTGTAATTATACGTTTATTATCTCACCGCATCACTGTTCAAGATTTCGAAGGCAATAGGCTACTTAACTACGAATATCCCTTAACCGAACAAGGTTTCTCTGTTCGTGTTTATGGATTGTTACTCAATTCCGACGAGGCCCATATCACCGTTCAAGCAGCGAAAACGCAGTGACGAATACTCCTTCCTCAAACAAGGAATAACAATGTTGTCAACAACGACATATTTGCATGAACATTGGTTCTTTTTTAAAGATTCGTCATTATAAAGGAATATTCAGCAAGGATACGCTACCAAGGACCATTTAGCAAAACAGTGAATGCGGTATCATGAACTTACAACTTACTTGAAATAGTTGCACTGGTCTGTATTGAGGTAACAGAGTTCTTTTGCGTGTTGATCGTATGGTTCGGAATAAAAAGTAAATAAATTGTCCTTCTTACACTTTTGGAATGTTAATTATTAGGTGCCCACTGCAGAGTGCTGTAGGTTGGTGAAACCCAAGCTGACAATTGTTGGTTGTAGCAAGTCTTCAACTGTTCGTTGTATAAAAAAAATCTTCTGTTCTAATGTGGATCCCAAGAGAGGAGATGTAACGGTGTTAAATAATGTACAGACAGGATAAATTATTACGAATCTACAGCCCAATGCAGTTGTCAGGATGTCAATGGGGCTGCAGTAAAAATAATGTAGAATCCAATGGTTGAATACAGGTGAAACAAATTACTTCTGTATTTTGATCCATGATGAAGTCCAAAGTCGTTCTATATTTAAGTTCTAATTGCAATAGACGATTCATTGCTAAATACATGGATAGGTGGGTGGACAGTGAATATTATAGCAAGCCGTTACCTGTGCTCGTATACATCCAAACATGCCCTCTAGGAATCCACTCATCATTTCCTCAAACATTCTGGATTTCACGAGAACCCATGATGTTATTTTCCGGATTAAGAAACAAAGAGACGGAGAAGCCCCAAAGATGATGCAAGATGAATCGGTCACCTTCTAACGCCTGTTGGTCAGGGGTCATTTGCGGAAGCGATAGACGTCACCACTTCCCACAGCTGTTTCCTAATTTAACTTCATGGGCCATCAAGCAAACCCATTCTTTGAATAGCTGCAGTAAGTGATGGCTATTAGTTATCACCTACCTATCCATTTATCGCGCCCACTTTTAAAACACTCTAATCTTCGAACAATGTGCAATTTACGGAGTTTCGCACCACAGCTGATCTCTACCATGTTTGGGATTTATTCCTAATTGACTACATTATTCATTTACTGATCAGAGAATTGCGTAACATGCTCAATGCGATCATCATCATTGTGGACAACATTCTGCAGTCTGACAATGAAGTTATCAATACACGTGTTAATGTCTCTTCAGAAATGTGCTGTATTGTTAATGTTGATCTTCAGGTCGTCTGTTGTTTGAGATTTACTGCAATGCACTCTGTCCTTAAGATAACACCATAAAATTTTCGCATGAGTTTAGATTTGGGCTTCAAAGAGGCCATGATTGTAGGGTTCATCTGGAAACTAACCTGTCGTCGAAGTTTCCTCATAAAAAATCGAGGAGTTTCATTTGAACAATAAGTGTGGTCCCATCTTGTTGTAACCAACAACAGTTTCAAATCACATCGGAGCGTAGCGTGAAATGATAATTTCCGGATTCCTTGTTTCTGATGACGCCATACGCAGGTTCTTTTGGACTTGCAGCAATTAACGCCTACAATCTTCGATAATCTCATCTGTCCTGACAGTTTTCTTTCTGCTTATGGATTTATTTTCCACAGTAAATAAAATTTTTAATTTTTCAATGATTCTCTGAATGGTTCGAAGAGAGGGTGCAAGGTGACATCGGACAATTAAACTTTGGTGCAAAGTGCTTTTCGTGTGCTGTCACAGACTTTTTCTCATGAAACAATCTCATGATGGTTGTACGTTCACGCATTGAGTATTGTTCCGCCAATTTGTCTGCTCTGACAATGCGAAAGCTGTGGATTTAAAATGCTGCAGTCCTATTAAATCCCAACCTTTGGTCTTAAAATTGTGATAAGGCGCACGCTAAATTTTCTTACAGTATTCAAATGGGAGCATTTTTAAAGTGGGCACGATAAAATGGACACCATGGTAATAGGACAGTAAAAGCGACTGAGTAATACTGCCGCAGTTTACCAAATCTTTGCTTGCACTTAAAAATTTTACTTATAAAAGAGGTTACCTAGGACTGGTCTAGAATCATTAGACTTTTGACACAAGATTTAATTCCAATAACTTTGATTTGCATGGCGAAGACAATATCAATCCCTTAAAGGTTTTTGCACTATAACTGCGCTCACGAATTCAAACTTGTTGCCAATAATTCAAACTTGTTGCCAATAATTCAAACTTGTTGCCAATAATTCAAACTTGTTGCCAATAATTCAAACTTGTTGCCGATAATTCAAACTTGTTGCCAATAATTCAAACTTGTTGTCAATAATACTAGCTCGACTGTTGGTAATACTTTTTTCTAACTGTTTTGTGGCAACCTGGAACTTTCTTCTAAGTGTTACTGCTATTTTGGGCAAGGTAGCATCATCCCTTCCTTGTCCATATTCGCGTTAGTACGAATTAAATTTTTATTCTGTTCTATTATATTCTTACGTGTGAAAAACTGAACAGAATCATGAAAATCTGGAACTCCTATTACTATGTTTTTTTCTTATTTTTTTCTTACTTAGATTTCATTTCGGAATTCCGTATGTTAAAAAATGCGTACAGGGATGATAAAAAAAAAACACTAAAAAGCACTACGCATTCAACGAGATAGACAGTACCTTATATTTCGGTCATCTTACAATCTCAGGATTTTACACAATCTAACCTACAATCATGGCTACAATTCTTCCATACTAATGTTCATAACTCTACAGCACAACAGAAGAAGTTCTTAAAAAGAAAACTTAAAAAAATGCGTCTTCCCTGTATATATCTTAAATCCCCCCCCCCCCCCCATTTCTTTCGACCTCTCCCACCCCCACTCCTTGTTGTCCGGCAACCCCTTCCGGCAACCACTTCCGGCAACCACTTTATTACCAAGATGGCAGGCTGAGTGAAGTGTGGTGTTTTAGCCATCTGTTTTTTTTATTTTTTATTTATCCTGTCTTTGAAAAATGAAGCCAATTTCTAACTTTTGCTTCGAAATATAAGGTACTGTTTATCTCGTTGAATGCGTGGTGCTTTTTAGTGTTCTTTTATCATGTCGGAATCTGCGTAAATCATTGGAGGATTTATGCAACTAGGTACATTTTTTGGGGGAAATTTCTTGACAGCACTTTCATTTTTTAAATGCAATAGACGTAATCAAACACATAAAGCACACAATTTATCGTACCAGGGGCTATTTCTGAAGCGGAGGTTTTTTTCATGAAACTAACCTGTATTCAAGTCAGTCTTATTCTTTAGGATATCAATTTCCTTATTTGCTTTATCAATCTTCTTTGCTTGTTCATCTAGCTTTTCTTTTTGTTCATTTAGCTTCTTTGACTGTTCGTCTGTCTTTTCTGACTGATCTAATTTGTATTTGAGAAACATGTTTTTAATGTTTCTAAGGTCACAGTTTGAGGTCTTTCACAAACGACAATCGTTGTTTTGTCACATATAACTCTAACCCATTGTCCTACAGGGTTAGATCCTCCTCCCGACTCCATTTGCACGCAATTGTGCTGGCCATCGGTGATTGTTTGATTGGCCCAGTTGGAAAAATAGAGTTTTGATCCGTCGTTCCATTCAAATTTACCACTGGTTCCTACTTCTTTTAAGCCAAGCCAAACGTGGTCTTTGATGTTGTTATCGACAAACAAAAACTTCTGAAAAAAATCTTGTTCTTCCTTTGTTTTAACAGTAATTAATCTTGGATAAGACTCACGATGCAATTCTTCTGAGAATGCCTCACATATAATTTCCGCATATTGATGGGTCTGGTGTCCAGCATTCGACGCTATCTTCACACATTTTTCATCTTTAAAAGGAATCCAATCTCCACAAGATGTTGGAACTTGAAAAGATGTATGTGAAGTGCCTGGAAGAAAACAATGGTACTCAGGGTAAATAACAAGAACCTTAAGCTAGATCTTATATAATTAAAAATCAGAATTATACAATGAAAACCGCTAAGCCATGTTACTGCAGGTCATGAAACTTAATCGCCATAATTGCACCATCAGGTCTGCTTCAGTTTATCAACAATTACTTTATCAACACAATATTTTAAGGGACGAATATTTGACTAAGAGCGGGTGCAGACGTACGACAAACGCGTGGCTATCGCTGCAAAAACGACACCACTAGCGCGTCTGAATCTACGGCACCTTTCATACAACAAACAGAACATTTTGCCAGCACCCAGCAAGTTTCTTCGTCTGGAAGTGAAAGTGGAAGTTTCTTTGTCTGTGCAGCCGCCTGCTTGCATGCCCTACTGCGCCTGCGCGGCGTAGTCCTCCCTTATAAAAGCGAGAGCGTGGACGCTTTCGGCATTTATTTTCCTCTCAATGTGTCAGGCGGTGACTCGAGAGGGGAAGTAGGGCGGGATAAGGTTAAGTATGTTTTAGGCAAAAAGAAACCATTTTTAGGCGGCCTGGCTGGGGGCCGGCAAAATGTTCTTTCTTATTTGCCAAAACATATTAACCTGTTACTGTAGCATTAACAGGAGACCTCGTCAAAGACAGGTGGCGGGCACCACCTGGACGGGTGCCCTGGGATGCAAGCAGGTGTCTTCTAATCCCAAAAAAATTTATATGTAAATTTTCGCACTTTATTCAGAACTGGAGAAACAGGATTTTGGATCTTTTTCGTAGTGATTGGTCGCCCTGAAAAGGACCGTTGTTTTGAAAGGGTCTTGCTTCCTTCTGGTGGGTGGCTTGCTTCCCTCAGGGATGGTTTGCTTCTGCTTCGCTCAAAAAGTGCTTAAGGGGGCTTGGTTATGGTTCTGGATGCGACAATGGGTCCCAGCCGGTGTAGTCCTTGTTCTTCTTTCACCATGTCTCTTAGGTAGTGGGAGGTGAAAATTGATTGGTGACACCAAGATGCTGCTGCCAGTATCTCTTCGATTGGAGTGGCGTAGTGGTGGGCCCATGATGTGGAGATTGCTGTTACTTCATGTGCCATCACTCTCATGCTCTTGCTCGTGTTTTGTTTGTCGTATGCTGCTGCAATTGTCTTTTTGATCCAACGGGATATCATTGCGGCTGAAGTTTCTCGTTTGGGGAGTTGACTGGGAGAAAGAATTGGTTTCTGCCTTTGCGGATATCTTCATGCTGGGTTCGGGCTAGGTAGAAGCGTAGTGTTCTAACTGGGCAAAGGAGGCGTTCAGGTTCGTTGCCTGTGATGATTGAGAGGGCTGGAAACGTTATTGGTTTTGATGGTTCTAATGGTTTTCGAGTTTTTGCTCTGACGGATGCTCTTGGATGTAGCGTAACAGGGGAGAAGTTTGGACCGATAAGGCAGTAGGCTGGATCGGCTGAGAGGGCTTGGATTTTGGAACAGCGTAGGCTGGCTGCTAAGGTAATGAGGAAGACAGTTTTCGGGGTCAAGAGGTGGAGATTGCTGTCTTGCATGGGTTCATATGGTTCTTCTATAACGGATTGTAGGATGAGAGAGCGATCCCAGTCGTTTACAGTTCGTCTTGTTGTTGGGCGTTCGTTCTCGACTGATTGAAGTAATGCAGAGATGCGGTAGTTATCGAGTAGTTTGGTTTTACCAGCTGCCTTGAAAACGGAGTTTAGTGCGGAACGGTAGACGAGGATTTTTGATCCTTTCAGTTTATTGATTTTGAAGAGATTGCTGAACAAATTTAGGAGGTCCGGTAGAGGGGGGTCGATTGGATTTGTTTCCCTTGTGATACACCAATGAATCCATTTGGACCAGTGGCTGTCATACATGCGGTTTGTTGAGTCACGGGTTGCTTTTGAGGCGATGCGTTTGGCCTCTTACCGATGAATTCCAGCCTTCTTGAGGAGTTTGATGATAGTAGCCACCCGTGTAAGTTGAGGTTTGCAAGATTCGGGTGTAGTTTTGACCCTTTCTGTTGAGATAGAAGATCTGGTAGAAGAGGCAGACTTCTTAGTGTGTCTTCTACAGGTCTAGTAGGAGCAGAAACCATGCTGCTGATGGCCAGAGTGGGGCTATTAAGAGGAAGAGGCTCTGGCTTTCTTCTGTTTTCTGAAGGACCTGCGGCATCAGTTTGAAAGAGGGGAAGAGGTATGTGTATAGGCTGTGCCATGGGAACGTCAGGGCGTCGACTGCAATTGCCTTTTCGTGTTTTGCATTGTGCTTCGTGGCAAATAGGTCTAACATCGGCGTGCCCTAGATGTTGAAGAAATATTCTTGAGGCTCCATTCGCCCGAGGGCGTGACAGAGAGCCTGCAATCACATTCCTGTTGTCTGGGATGTGAGGGGGCAGGAGTGTGATGTTGTTCGGGATACACAGATTGAAGATTTCTGAGGTTATCGTGTGCAAAGATCGAGATTTTGTTCCTCGTTGTTTGCAAATGTAGGCCAGGGCTGTCGTGTTGTCGGTTTGGACCTGGATCACTTGATTTTTGATGAGAGGTAAAAAACGACGAAGGACGAGCAAGATTGCCTGGAATTGGAGGACGTTGAAGTGGTCTATGCAGGGTGTTGACCAAAGGCCTGAGATTTCGTGGTTGTTTAAGTGTGCTCCCCAGCTGTCCTTTGATGCATCTGTGAAGATGAGTTGATCGCGTGAGGGTTCATGCAGGGGTAACGTCTTCGTGAGGTTTGTGATGTCCGACCACCAAAGAAGAGTTTCGAATGGGAAGTATTTGTCGAATGGTCTTTGTTTGTCGGGTTGATCTTGGTTGATTGACCAATTCTCTGACCATCCATCGACCGTAGGGGATGAGGTTTGCCATTGCTTCCATTTTCCCGATGAGGGAGTTTAGTTCCGGGGGGGGGGGGGGAGCTTGTTTGTTTGCGAAAGAGACGAATATGAAGAAGGAGGTCTTGAATTCGTTCCAATGAGGGAGAGATTCTTGCCTATAGTAGATTGAACGAAGCTCCGAGGAACGTGAAGGATTGTGATGGGGTTAGACGAGACTTTGCGTAGTTCACCCCGAACCCCAGTTGGTTAAGCAAAGAGATGGTCTTGTCTCTGATGAGTTCGAGCTTTTGTGGGTCTGGGTTGTTGAGTGCCCAGTCGTCCAGGTAGGCACTGGCTTGAATTTGCTGTTGGCGAAGGTTTGCCAGAATTGGTTTCAAGATTAAGGTGAAGATCTTGGTGCTGTTGAAGTGTTCGTTGTGAATGTATTTGTTTGATGGGTTCCTGTTGAAAATTAGATGGGAGCATTCTGACTTCTTTGGGCGGATGAAGATTGAGCTGTAGAAACCTGGGCCTGGATTGCGGCATTTCTTGATGGCTTCCTTTCGTAGGAGTTCCGAGACTTAGAACGAAAGGGACTATGAGGTTGGTGGGGCAAAATCCCAAGGCGGGGAGTTCTTCAGTGGTGGTTGAGCCAAAAGTGTTGGACGAAAGCCATTGTTTTATAATTGAAAGTATTTCCGAATTGCGAGTGAGGCATTGCCATGACGGAAAAGAGTGGCGGAGTCTTGCACCGACTGGAAGGCAGGAGAGATGAAAGGCGTCATTGTTGGTTTTTGCGAAAGGAGCTCCTTTCCCTGGTGACGAGTGGCGAGTTCGTCGATCGGGAGTTGCGGCTCGTTTGTGCTGACTGCGTTGGCCGGAACGGGAACGTGGAGGGTCGGACCGAAAGGACTGCTGGTTTCTCGGTTGAGAGGAGTTTTCGTATGTATGGATTGAGGATGTGGTGGGAGTGGTTTTGAGGTGGGAGGGGTTCGGTTGCCTGTTCTTGTGAAAGGAGATTTGATGAAGGGTTGTGTCTTTGAGGTTTTGGCTTCCTAGAAATGTCCAGGTGAAGGGCGAGAGTCGGAATCAAACCTCGGAACAGGTGTCGGACTCATGAATTGGTTGATTACGGAGCCGGTGTCGAGTAGAGACATGTAAGTTGTTGGCGGACGAAAGGGCTATTTCCCGGAGAAGGAGAGTATTGTTGAACAGGGCCCTGGATGCCCAGTTTAGAGAATGATAAGAGGCAAAGCTTGCTTTTTGAAAGAGCTGTGAAATGAGGGTTGAAAGTTTGCATATGTCTTCTGGACGGGCATCAGAGGAAAGCTTTTCACACAAAGTGTTGATTGCGGGGGGGGGCCCCCCCGTAGTTGATGGACAGGCAGAACTAAAAAAAAGTTAAAAGAAATAGGTAAAATACTAATGAATGGTCTTGTTGCTGGGTGGGGGTTGGGGGGGGGGGCAATCGAAGAGAGGACCTTCTGGACTTTGGGGGAGTGCTAGTAAATTTGTAACGTTACGCACCAAACGGTGTGGAAGGCAAAAAATATTCCAACTGTCAGAATAATTTGCAACCAATTCGTAACCCCCGTCTCCCTCGGTAACGGAGGGGGGGAGTGTAAAATGGAAGTAAACGTCTTTTTTTCTGTTAAAAATGAGAGAGTAGTTTCTGTTAAAAAGGGGAGAAAATACTTATGTTCAGCCTTGGCATACACTACGTTTAAAAGCCTGGAGAGGAAATGGTGTATGTAGTAATATCATGTGTTAAAGTTTCAACGAGATTACCCAATAATAATCGTTTGGCTTCGCAGCGCTTGCACTTATGTAAACAACGCATATGATGACGAATTAACATGCGTTGATCAAACAAGTCGCTGAAATAACCAAGCATTTTATGGCTAAAATACCGGTCAGTTACGTACTCAAAATTCCGGTTGGTGGTGGTCGTCTGTTGGACTGATACCGAAGCGGTGTTTGGTGTATGACAACTGCCGATAAACCCGTAGGCCTACAGCTTGAACTGACATGTCCTCGTCCATAATAAACAATCGTAAGCATCGATAAATAGCTGGCGCAGGCGTTGAGCCCAAAGAAGAACAATTGAGACGGTTCACGCTATTATCAGCCGCCGGGGTTGGGCATAAAAGCTGTACTTTCTCTTACCATAGTTACCATTTTGAGCTAGCGCTGGCCGTCCGGCGTCTAGTGCTCATTTTCAGTTATATTGTCGATTAGAATTCGGTAGCTTAGTACACACGAACACACTTTTTACGTTCGGAGTGGTCCGACTTACGTTTTATAATTAGTATACATTAGTTTGTTAGTCCCGAGTTGCGTCGAATCATCAGATCGAAAACGGCGGCCATGTTGGATCCACAGATCACAGATATACGTGACGTCAGAGTGGCGCCTACGCGTAGAGTGTGACGTCACACGAGCTTTTCCGCAAATATGCGAAAATTGTCGGAATATACCGGTGTGGTTAGGCCTAACGTAACCTAGCAACAAATTCGGAACAATTTATTGTTTTGTAATTTATTACGCTTAACTGTAGTACGTACTTGATTTTTTTTTACTTACTCTTGCAATTTATAAAAAGCCAAAATTTGTACTACATTTACTAATTTATTATTACGGAATTGTTTGAAGTAAAATGTTTGGAGGTGTGCACCAATTAGACGTTTTTCAGCAGCGGCGAATATCAAATTTATTTCTGGCGGCTGCTTTGCAAATCGGTACGCCGATATTTGCTAGAAAGCACCGACTTTCATAAGCTTTTTTTTTTAAATTCTACATACGTAATTTAGAGTGCTGAATAATGAAAAATCACGAGAAATTCTCTAACTAAATACCCCGCGAGCTATTGAAAATTATCAAATTTTTTTTCAACACTCGTGTTTTGACCCATTAAACTCACGCGTGCTATTCATTGGCAGATAATTTCCCTCGTGCTTCGCATTCGTGAAATTCATGTCTGCCTAAGTAGCACTAGTGAGTTTATAGGGGCCAAAACACTCGGGTTGAAAACAATTATCGATAATTTCCTTAGCTCTTGGGATATTACGTATGCCAAAACCACTTAATTCATGATTATTTTACCAAAACAATAATTTTTATAGACGATCACTTTGCCAACAAAATCATTTTACCGACGATCGTTTTACCGAAACATTCGTTTTACTGACACTCACTTCACCAACACAAACCTTTTACTAATAATCACTTTACTGAAACATTCGCTTTGCCAATACGATCGTTTTACGAACAAGGTAGTTTTATGAACTGTAGTATTACTGAAAAGCTGACGATTATAGTTAAAAGCAAAAATAATTAGTCTGTGACACAAATTTAAAAAAAAATCAATCGCTCCATAGAAAATCTTTTGGATTTTAATGAATGTAAACGGAAATTATCCCGAGTTAGTTAGTGATTTTGACATTAGGATCCAAATAGGACGCCAGGTTGCATTACATAACTTCAATAGAAAGAAGTTCGGTTGAGCTTTGGTAATTCCACCACCATTGGTTAATTGTGACTGAGTCAATAGTGGAAAAAAAAAACTTTTTAATTTCTTAAATGAATGGTCACGAAATGAAAAAAAAAGGAATGTAACGATATGTATATAAGGCTTCCAGTGTCAATATGGTTGCTGTGTTCGATCCCATAGTTTTTTATGCTTGCGTGAATACAAAGAACTTAAATAGCATCCATTTCTAACACATTGGAAGTTGATTATTGAAATGGACTGTTATGAGACAACTGTTTGATTTCACGTGGCTCGGTTCTACATGCTGAGCTGGCTCTGCATGTGTCTCATACGTCTTACACTACACTAATTGCAATTACACTAATTGCAGAATTCTTTCCAATTTTGTGTTTTCACTAGCTTTAAGATACAAGTTGTTGTAATAACCATTTATGGCTCTTATAAAGTCGGAAAATGGTTGGGAAGCATGCTGAATTCTCCTATCGACCTCTTTCCAATGCTCTTGCTCGAAATTAGGGCCTTCGAACTCAGTATTGAACTCTCAGTGGAATACATTCCAACTCAATAATGGACCATTAAGGCACCACCTTGCTCAGCATCTGATGTGAGGACGAAGGGAAGAATAATGTGTACTGGTTATACCTTTAGGAGTATATTAGTTCTATACCATACTTTTGCAAAGAACCAAGTAATTCTGATGGTGACTTTGTGTCAGTGTTACCGACAAAAGTTGGCATTTCAGCATTTGCGAGTCTTGGCACAAAGTTTTCTCTACACATCTTGGTAATAATAATAATAATACATTTATTTGCCGAGAAACAACAAAACGGCAAGAAAAGGCCATGTTAATAGCCACTAAAAACTTACTGAAAATTAAACAAGACAATTACCACATAAGGGTGCATTAGGAAAGGTACAAATTTCAAATTTCACATTTATCAATTCAAGCCACAGTTGTCAAATATAAAAAAAAACACAAAAATACAGATTATTTCCAATTATGGGCATAGATTGGAACGCAAAAGGTGTCATTTCAGGCACCACACGTTCAAATGGCTCTTGAAAATATTCACCGACGGGGCGGAAACAATGTCGTTGCTTAGTGTGATCGAACACAAAAACATGATTTCCTAGAGTTTAGTTTAAATTTGTGGGTTACTAGCTTAAGTCCGTGACCTCTAGTTATTGTAGCATTACTAACCTCAAAAAAGGTATGGTTATTGGGAGAAGATTGTGGTTAATTTTGTATGTCAGAACAAGGTCGGTCTTTAGTCTCCGGAGTTCTTAAGAATCCAACTGTAGAATTTTCAGCTACTGATCGTAGGGACAATTTCTCATGTATGGTAGAGATTTTGTGAAGCGCCTCTGGACAGATTCGAGATGGTCAATATCATTAAGTAAAGCTGGTGCCCAAACTTGACTCGCGTATTCGAGGATAGGGCGCACATACACCTTAAAAGCCCAGAGTTTAATATACAAGTTGCCAGAAGTAATGTAAAGTTGAACACGAGTGTACCTGCGATTAGCCAACTTCGTGATGTAATTAAAATGTTAGGAAGATTTTAAGTCTGACCGGAACCAGACACCTAGATCCTTAGTGGAAGACAGTGTATGGAGATTTGTGTTGCCAATACTATAATTTGTGTCACCGGAGCCACTTCCGACGTGAAGGTGCAAGCATTTCTCATAGGAAAGAGGAAGTTGCTTCATTTCGGCCCTATAATTTACGTTAGAAATTTCTCGATGAAAAGAACAATGATCAAGTTGTATAATGATTACTGATTGAAGTTTTAAATCGTCGGAAAATTTCTCCTTATTTACAGATGTGTTGCCTGTAACACGCTCAGTGATGGAAAGTACGAAGAGCAAGGGGCCAAGGACGGAACCTTCTGCAATCCACTAACAACCGTATCATCTTCGGATGTAATATGGCCAATAACAACTCGTTTAGATTTTCCGGTAATAAGGAACATTGAAAATAAACCAATAGCGAAAATCATACACTAGAAATAACGTAGTTCAGTAAGCCACCTTTATGCACTTACGTTAAATCGGAGTGGCATGACCCGGATTCAAACCGGCTACCCGGTTCGCCCTCAGATCACTTGCGTAGCGCCTTAATCGCTATGGCCACGTCCTCCACTGGCATTTTTTTTGTCATCCGGTAACGAATGCTCTAATCCACCCCAGTACCGTTCCCTAAAACCTGTAATAATCCAGTTTAAAAATTAACTTAGAATGTACTACCGTTTCAAAGGCCTTCTTGAAATCAAAAAGAATAATATCCGTATTAATGCCTACGTCCAAGTCTTCTGTCCATTTATCAACAGCTACAGTTGTTGATGTACCGCAGTACGGCCACGCAAGAATCCATCTTGGCCATTTTTACATTATGTTACATTTGTTTACGTGTTGCATCATACCTCTGCGCACAATCGTTTCCATAATCTGCATGGAGCAGCAGTCAGGGAAATGGTCGATAATTCTTTGGATCAGCCGAGTCGCCTTTACTAAAAATTGGAATAACGTTTGCTGTTGACCATTTGGTTGGTAAAATATCGGAAGTAAATGAAAGGTTAAAAAAATTTTAGAGCAGAAGCAATTTGACAAGTTATTTGCTTACAGAACAAATAACATGAGTAGGTTTTAGATGGAGGAGAGTGGAAATAATCTCTTCACTAGTAAAACATATAGCTGTGCAAAACTCGCCAATGACAGTGCCGAACACATCTTCCATATCATACACGGCGATAACCGTGTATATACATATATGATTGAAGTCCTCTCTCCAGAAAAACTAAAGCTATTAATTTCTCCGTTTCTATTCAATATATTTCGACCAAACGTGGCCAAATAGTAGATAGCAACTTTTCCGAACTTTACACCAAATTTTATGCAATTCCGTGCAAGCGTAAACGTAGGCAGCTACACGTAAATTTGAAAACTGTTTACTTGTTGTTGTTGTTGTTGTTGTTGTTGTTGTTGTTGTTGTTGTTCTTGTTCTTGGCTGACACGGTTTCAGAAAAAAACTACTGCCCTTACCTAAAATCTGAAACACGATCTGAGCCAGAAATGTCCCTGGACTTCAACCTTACAGGGACCACTTTTTTCAATTGGTCGCTCATTCCGGAATTACGGGACCCTCAACGATCATTTTAATTGTTTTACATTGTTTTAACCATTGTATTTAAGGAACAATGCCACTCAGCAAACTCCAGATTCGTTCTTCGTGCATGCAACAATCTACTGCATGCTTAAACCTTTATAGCGCGACACCATAGCCGTAAAAAAGGTACACGGATTAGAAACAAAGAAGTTAAGTGTGCCGTAAAAAAGGGGTTATATGATTGAAGTTTCATTTTACTTGTTAAAATGTATTCGGACAAAAATTGCTGATTTTTAATTGAAATAATCAAATGTACAATTCAGAAAATTGTATCTGTTTAAGTGCTGTAGTGCTTTACCAATCATATATTTTACGTAAAGCACAACAGCACTTAAACAGATTCAGTTTTAATTTGATTATTTCAATTAAAAATCACCGATTTTTATCCGTGTACATTTTAACAAGTA
>JAHWFP010037594.1:0-12582 GCA_023313725.1 Lithobius niger
ATGTTGACCTTGTAGGCACGTAGTTACGCATAGCTTCGCACGAAATTTTCTTCTGTCTGGAGAGGCCTTCAGCGTCACTCCGTTCTGCAAGTGCGGTACGGAGCCTGAAACAGTGGGGCACTTTCTTTGGGTGTGCCATCATTGGGCGGCCTTCCGGGGCCGGATTCTGGGAGACTTGGTGGGTGACTTAAGGGAAATTTTGGGCGCCTCCTCGCACAATGCCGGAACATTGTCCACGCTGCAGCAGGTAGTGAGGTTTTGTGAGCAGACGGGAAGGTTTGGCTGAACTCGGAAGTGACGCAGGGAAGTTCGGGCGAGTATACGGGGTATACATACTGGGTAATGTAATATGTAATATGTAATATGTATGTATGTATGTGTCACTGAATAGGTTAAGTTATAGGTTAAGGTTTAGGTTAGGCTCTTAGTATCGAGCGTATGACTTAAGGTCTGTAGGCTCGTGTAATGAATTAAAAGTAAAAGTAAAAAGATGCAACGATGCTCGGGCACGGGGAAAGTAACATTGTCGTAGTAGCTTCGGGGCGGCTCCATTAAATATATTCAATCGTTGTCGAGAACCAAAATGAAATGGTCTTGTTTTCCGCTTTAATCTTTCAGTTTTAAACTGCATGGTGCAAAGTCAATAATTTTGAGGCCTTCAAAATTGGACGGCCGACATGACTGAATGATTTATTTACTTCTTCAATGCAGGCTTCCGGAAGTTAGTTGAATTGTTTCCCCGGTTGTTTCCCATAATACGATTACGATTTATTTATTGAGACTAAGAAGATCTACAAATCTATGCGCTCACTAACTAAACCTAGACTAACCTATACTAACCTAACCTACTGCATCTGCTTGCAACAATGCAGAATCAACTGCCCATCAGCTGACACATGCTAACTCTAGACACACGCTAGTGTGTTGCCATCAAAACTACAAACGTGGGATAAAGCTTGGGCAGAACCTGAACAGAAATACGTATTTCTAATGTTTCGTTTATTCGCAAACAAAATTGGGTGTACAGTGGACATACCGTACACATGATACACCAGACCGTAGCAATTACAATAAAATGGAAGCGAAAAAAGCCAACAAATTAACTGAGAAAAAAACCGCTTCGCCGTTTAGAAAAAAGCATTAGAGCTCGTATCCCCATACTCACAGCTGTGATGGAACAAAAACGGATTAGAGTTCACTCGAACGCAACGAACTATAATTTGAACTCCAATTCCAGGGAACAAGGATTGCGACATGCCAGTCTCCATGCACGCGTATTCATGAACATCGCTAATCAAACAAACAAAACGGTTGGATACTTCACACAAATAAAATGCGCACAAATACAACATACACACGCACATGAAACTGAACGAAAATCTAAAACACGTACAAGCAGACGCACTAAACAGCAAAACGCCTACAAAGAATGAAAAATACTTACACAAAAACTGTAACACGCTGGATTAAAGGATTATTACTTAAGCAGACAGAATAAACACACAAGTTAATTAAGTTTCAAAATAGTCCTTCAATTCCTCCTGTAGACTAAGGGGTTCCACAGAATTGCTGTCACACACTTTACACATAATTACGTACAGGATATCATCTTCACTTGATCAGGCACTAAGTAATAGTTCTAATAAGTTACTCCGCGATTGCTACACCATAATTACCACAGGATCACGATCTACCCTTCACAGTCCTAACCTTGGCTTCCCTGCTGAGTCCCTCAGCGTAGATAGAGATGCTGTATGTTGATTCCACTTCCTTATGTCCAGAGCTGAGTCGTTGGAGCATTACTGAATTGGGCCTACGCTCCAGCAGGAACGTCGGGCGCAGCAAAGGCTGGCCTTTTATTGGGCCACGGGACCCTTTGATACACCGCCATCTAACCCTTGCCTATTGACCGGGCTTCATAAGAAGGCCGCCATTTCCGACAATCAAACCTCTTTCACAAAATGGCTTGCTTTGGAGAATTCCTCGTATTCCCCCAACTCCTGACGTCACAACTACATCAGAGCCCAACCCTACACCTGTCACGAGCCCGGCGTGACTCAGATGAAAGGGCTATTATTCTCCCTTACAATAGTAACAGTCCATTCCAGCTTATCCCGGATAAGCAGTGAATCGGCTCGTTACAAGACAGGCAATAAAAACCGCCTTAATTAGGAGTATGCTTCTTTCACAAATTATAAATGCACACAAAATAGACATATAGCCACTCACAGGAAACATACTTAAAATATAAAACAACAAACACAGACAAATATTAAAAAGCCTGTACAACATCCCAATTAAGTGCACACAAACATACACACGCACACAAACATTAAACATTTCAAACACAAACTGTGTTCACTTTCTGACATAACCACTGAGCAAAAACAGTCATTGTTCCCTGGAATTGGAATTCAAAGTATAGTTCGTTGCGTAAGAGTGAACTCTAATCCGTTTTTGTTCGTGTACCTTCACAGCTGTGAGTCATTTTTCTAATCGGCGAAGCCGTTTTTTGTTCAGTTAATTGTAAATTAAGTCATGGTCACTTACGTGCTACCTCATTTTTTTCCGTATAACAAGAGTAGCGTCAAGTGACGTCATATTGTCTACGAGACACCATTTGAAGGTAATAGCTACAAGGTGCACTAGATTAAAATGTAACGGAAAACAACGGCACTTCTAGTCAAGACAGTGCTTTGAGGGCGGATTTCTTAGGCTTAAAAAAACGTTGTTTTCTCCAACAACAAAAATTGTGCGTTATAGGTTTAAGAAATCCAGTCTAATAGCATTGCTTCAGTAAGACGACCTTCTTTTTTCCCTCCCGTGCCCCTTGCAGCTAACCCAGTTACTGGCTCCACCATAGAGTTATACACAATAATACTACGTTGTGTCACTGCCCTATAGACTCCATAACTTTACAAGGCACCACTGTGAGTGAAATTAGTAGGTAGTTTTTAGGATCGGCTGCATCACCACCTTTAAGTACAGATGTAACATTTGTAGTGCTCCAATCTGATGGTACTGATGCGGTACCCATAGATAATGAAAAGATGCTTTTAAAGGTACATTCCTCCCAGCGCCATTTTTCTCCATTCTCCACATCAATTACGGCCCCAAAGTTCTATTGACTTACCGTTAGTCAATCCCTCGCTAAAAATCCGTTTTGAATGTGGCGTCTACGAGATTTTCTGTTGAATATTGGAACCTATATCTATTAGCATCCTGAGATTAAATGATTCTTTGCACGCAAACAATAACCTTAACGTTTCATCTGTGTGTGTGTGTGCAGTACTAATTTTTAATCATTTGCTAATAATTACCACGAGATCAAAAATCTAAAAGACTAATGCATTAAAAATTAAAATTATTTATGCCAATAGATTGCCGAAGAAAAATTATAAGATACTGACCAAAAAAATTATAAACGTGAATTTAAAATACGAAAATCAATCCAGTTTGTGACGACACAAATAATGCTTTTACGCTAGTTCGTCTATAAGGCGCAAGGTCAACTGAGACAGTAGCTGAACGCAGCTACAATCACAATTGACCTTGGCTATATGGTAACATGCGATGTGCGTGTGACTGTTATAACGCAGGCGTAATATTATAAGGCAGGCGGGATGTACCTTTAAGTGGGACAGTAATTTGGGGATCAATTGGTTTCTAAAAGTAAGCAGCGAACCCTTCAGGTCCAACTGCAAGACTTGGTAGACCTGTAAGAGCGTTTGGAGGCGTAACAGGTCATATAAATTTTTGTAGGGAAACTACGGGAAAAAAATTCAACATACAGCACAAGTACCTCCCACACCATCTCATTAAAATGGGACGAAAGAAACTGAAATTGTGGAGAAAATACCGCGATAACCGTACTCCACTAAACCTCGCTGCATACAATGGTCAACGTAAATTGTACTCTGATTCTGTAGAAACCTGGCATCAAAAACAGGAGGAAAATACAATACGTGCGGGAAATCCTGCTGCACTTTTTAGATTTTATCGCCAAAAGACTAAAACATCTCGTACCTTGCCACCTTTCAGGCGTGAAAATTCCTATCTAACGGTCAACTTTTCTAAAGCGGAAATCCTTAGTTCTATTTTTGCATCGAACAGGATTGTTGACGATGGAAATAAAAGCTTCCCTATACCACAGATCCAGGGAAATTTTGAGTCCTGCAATGAGGTAGTTTTTACGGAGTCAAATGTTCTTCGAGCTATAAATGTGCTGAAACCAAGTTTTTTGTGTGGGCCGGATGGACTGTCTGCCTTCCTTCTCAAACAAATTGGACCGGAAATTTGCTATCCCCTTGCAAAATTGTTTACCTTATCATTTCAACAGGGAAAGCTTCCTGATATCTGGAGCACAGCATGTGTAGTTCCTGTGTTTAAGAAGGGTTCCCCCTCAGACCCTTTAAATTATAGACCAATTGCTTTGACTTGTGTAATATGCAAAATTACGGAGACTATCGTCCGAGACACAATTCTGTCGCTGACTGAAAAATTTCCCATCTTTGGCCAGGTCCAATTTGGTTTCCTACCTGGTAGGTCTGCAGTGCATCAGCTGCTGTCTGTCCTGGATCGTTGCACATCTGCCTTGGACATAGGGGTGGACTATGACACAGTTTACTTCGATTTTAAAAAGGCTTTCGAATCCGTTGTACATCGGAAACTCCTTCTTAAGGTGAGAAGTTGTGGTATTGGTGGAGACCTCTGGGCATGGCTCTTTGCTTTTCTACATAATAGGTCACAAAGAGTGATTATTGAAAAAAACTCTCATCAAGTCAAATGGTAACTTGTGGGGTCCCCCCAGGGGTCGGTGCTCGGCCCACTCCTTTTCGTTATTTATTTAAATGATTTAACTTTTGCAAACGGTAATACTTTTGGGTTCAAATTAGCTGATGACCTTAAGGTAGGCGAATCCATTCCGCTTGTTCTCTGGGTCTTTGTGCTGAAATACTAAATGTGGAGAAGTGGTCTGAGGTTTGGCAGCTCCCACTTTCGGTAAATAGATGCCACTCCTTTCATGTGGGTAGTGGAAGCTCATGTCATGAATACACTCTCAGAAACGAAGTCTTGCCTTCTGCAAATGAAGTGAGAGATCTGGGAATTTGGTTCTCTCCAAACCTTAAATCTTCTCTACACTGCCAAAAGATTAGCGCGTTGGCATTCAGACGAATGGCAGTAGTAAATAAATGCTTTACATCCGGCAACTTAAAAATGTGGTTCTGGGCGTTTAAGGTATTCGTGCGTCCATTGTTGGAATATGCAACACCAGCCTGGTCCCCATACCTTGCGAGGATATTGATCTGATTGAGTCGGTACAGCGCAAATTCACAAAAGGTTTGCCAGGTCTTCGAGATATAAACCATATCGAGCGCCTTTCGAAAATGGGCCTGGAATTCTTAGAACTGCGTAGGATTAAATTTGATCTTCTTCTTACATTTAAGATTCTGAGGGGACTTATCTCTGTTGATTTACCTTTTTTCGACCTGGCACCCAGTCACCACTGCACAAGGGGACATCCCTATAACCTGGCACTTCCAGGTTCTCATCTTGACTGCCGAAAAAATTTCTTTTTCATTCGGGTCATCCCTATTTGGAATTCCCTTAGCAAGGAAGCGGTATGCATGAGTACAGAATCTGGGTTCCGCAGGATGTTGGATGGGCAGTCTCTACACGCCTTCATCAAAAGACCAAATTAGCTTACCATTTTATATGGGCCATAATTAACAGCATCTCTGATCAGGTTCCGGTGTCAGCGGTTCACCACCCTTCTGGAAACCTTCCAGTGAACTGAGGTAAAGTTATTATTATTATTATTATATTATTATTATAAATAAAACATGGTCAGAGCTCGTATCTGCATGCTGACCAGCTGCAAGACTGGGAATAGGCCCATTATCAACCACTCTGCTCGCAGCAAATATCGCGTTTAAAGGGCAATTACATCCATTTTGTCATGCATGCAAAATCATTTACACAATAACTAAACACAAGAACTGCGGTAAGAATACGTTACGTACGTCCGATACAACAATTTAATTATTGCATAAACCAAAACACGACATGAAGACCGCCAATGTTTTGCTGGAACGCCCAGAAATTAATGCCGGCACATGGTAGTCATCGATTTTGACTCGCAGCCTATTGAGATAGCACTTTTAGCTATGAAAGCTCAAGCGTCCGACTGCCTTAGCTGGCCACTACAACTGTCGGCCAGCTAAGACCGTCGAGCACTTGAGGTCTCACAGCCAAACGAGCTATCTCAATCTGCTGCGATTTGAAATCGATGACTACCATCTGTCTGCATTAATTTCTGCGCGTTCCAGCAAAACAGTGGCAGTCTCTGCGTCGTGTTTTATTGATGCAATAATTAAATTGTTGTATCGGACGTACGTAACGTATTCTTACAGCAGTTCTTGTGTTTAGTTATTGTGCAAGTGATCCAAAAGTAAAACATGTATGTCAAAATGGATGTAATTGCCCTTTAACACATTGGCCTTAGACAAAGCATCGGTTAAGAATGTATCACCATGGATGTAGACCTTCATACATCGGTCTATTCGCAAAAGAAGCGAAGAAAGGAGGTCGCGTTTCCCTCAGTAATGATCTTTTGTTCGCGGGAACATTTCCAGTTCTTGAAACCTGTTGCATATTTCTGTCGAAACTCATTTCACGATAAGAGGTTTTCATTTGTTCCATCTCATTTGTAGCAGCGCCACAATTTTAACTTCCTGTGACCAAGCGTTGTGATGTCATTTGGCAAGGAATTATACGAATTTTCATTTTTTTTTTGCCAACTTACTTTTGGGAACTACAAAACTGTACTTCCTGCCTGATAATGGCAGCAACATTTTCCCAGACAGCATTACCATTACCTTTTGTTGGAAGGTGTTTTGTTCAAACAATCACAGTTAGCCGCGACCTCAACTTATCAAAGTTGATAACATGTTTATCTGTAGGAAAAGAATTCAAAGGCTGAAGGGAAGAATGAGTTTTAAAAACTACCCTATTATGATCACTTAATGCAAGATGGCTGCCAACTTTAACATCGTAAACCAAGCGGTCATCACCTGTCAAAATCAAATCAAGGATGTGTTTTCCCCGAGTGGGCTCTCGACACTGACTGTGAGAAACCGTGCACTGTAGTATGATCAAAGAAACGGTGGCGGGCGTTATTCACAGCAGTAACTGAATGCCCATCAACAGTAGAAAGATTAAAACCATCCACAGCAATGTTTGAATAATCACATTTACAAGCTAGATTTTTTTTTAAAGTGCCAATGTGGTCAATTTGACACTCAAAAAGTCTTCCGGGACTACGCGACTTGGACCACATCCAACGACTACGAAGGACTGGTTTGGAGCTACCAGAACTTGGTAGACTTAAATTTTATCTTATCCTTTCTTTTAAGATATTAAAGGGATTTATTTCCGTTGATCTACCATCCTTTGATCTGTCCAACAGCCACGGGCACCCATTGAAATTGGAAGTTCAGAGTTCACACCTCGACTGTCGAAAGCAGTTTTTCTCAGTTTGGGTTTGAATATTTGGAATTTTCTAAACACGAAAACCGTGAATGCACGCAGTGAACTTGAGTTCGGCTGGTTGATAAATACGCAGTCTTTTCACAGAAGCAAAAGTTAATAGTTCTGTTAACTTTTGACAGAAGCCTGAAGAGGACGCATTAATTGTTTTGGGAACTATGTGCTACAATTTTGGTCCAGGTGTAAGTGGGCTTACACTCCTTTCGGTAACCATCCACAAAAGATGGTAAAAAATCTGTATTATATTGTATATCCATCAGGATTATAACCCAGGATAAACTTTAGTTTTGAGGAAATAAGTTCCACAGAAAACGCCTCCGATTCATCCCCGAACCCGCCTAGTACAAGGTCAAGTCCCCAACAAAAGACCCTCCTGCACGAGATCCCCGATCCCTCCTCAAAATACTGTAGGGGTACCTGTCAACCGCAATGGATTCAGTGATTTTTATCTGCTAACCAGGTTTCAACAACAAAAATGAGGTCGTACGTGCTGGAGGCTAAGGGATGGTGAAATTCAACCATATAGGCGACAAGACTTCTAGCAGTATTACCAGAACGCATTGCAAATTTTGCCTAAGTGTGCGAAGTGTTGTTACAGAGGTTAGGGTTCGTTGCAGATGTCCACAAAACGTCCCATTTACAGGTCGTAGTTTTCCTGCTCAGTGTGTCAAGTAATCCGTTCATTCTGCAACACATCTATACCCTTGTGTGTTAAGATGTAAGCCATCACAGGCCATTACACCAAAGCCTATGCATCACAAAGTACGTCAGTTGAGACAAAATCGCACTTTGACAGGGTGTCTACCAGTCAGGAAAGTCAGTTTTTGTGATGAATAATAAATAAATTTGTTTTATATCCGTAAATCGGTCAGTTTCAAAACGGGCTTTCCTTTTATCTTTTAGCTTGTACATCTTCGTGATACTTTTGTGTTTGCTTGCTTCATTCACATTCTGTCATGCAGAAATCATGTACTAAAACATCAGACCGCAAAGCATTAACCTATTTTGCTCATGGATGTTCGTATTGTTGCGCACCTATCATTTAAAGCAATGTCACTGTATTATCTGGTTGTAGGTTTAAGTTAGGTGGGGATGTATGGCGTAGTGCATGGCCTCTTCTTCTTCTTCGAAAGCAATTCAATTCAATTCCATTCTGATGTGCGTACCTTTATTTTTACGCAACGTAAATGTCTGATTATTTTGTCCTTCGTTACAATTCGGCTTTTAGTTCGTCCAGAATTTTACAATAAATCTGAGGATCAGGGTTAGATCCTTGGTTGTCAATTTCAAAACCTTCCCACGCATTCGTCCCGACTCAAACAGCCCCAAACCACCAAAAGAACCATGTTTAGGTCACCATGCATTTGTGTGCAAATTTTCAGCTGTGTACTACAGGCCTTCCCAAATTTTCGCTATCCGTGAGCAATAAGTGTATGGGATTTAACATGGGAAAAAAACGTTCCTGTACCTTCCTCTTACGTTTTCCACAATTTAGAAGATTTTGCCCTTGTTGGGATTTATCCTCAACATGAAAAACATGCTTCTACTTGTTCACTTTTGTAGACACGTGTGCTAGTGAAGTCGCTTCTTGCTTTTACTATTTATTTTTCTCATCAACAATCAATCTTCACAATCTTATGTCTACTGTTTCTTGGCAGCGACATACTAGCGCGTGCCTAGATAACTGCATGCAGACAGCATCCTTGTCATGATTCTAACTTTTTCCTAGCGTCTTGGCCTTTCTTGCCTAAATTTTATTAGTTTTTATTTTGGGTTTAACAGTGCAGCTGTCTTTCCAACCTGACAGCACACCTTTGGAATTTTAGGGGCAACCTCACCATGGTGAACGTTTTGACGATTTATTAACTTTGCTTCCAAATTTAAACTCTGCATTCCTCCCACCTCCTGAGTGCCTCCCAATTTTTGTTCCATCACCGATGGACATGGAGGTATCCAAGTGTCGTTCAGTGTCTGGCTATACAGTTGGCGACTCGTGCGTATTGGGCATCTCAGAATTCTTTTTGGGTAGTGTTGCCAATCATGAGGGCACGATGCAATTTGTGCTCACTTTTTCAGCAAATGAATGATATTCCTGCTCCATGTCCAGACTCTGCACAACAGATATGTTAAGTTTACATAAAATGGCTTTCTCCAACCTACAAGATGTTGTCATTAACGTCTCATGCGGGTGCAGCAACTGTGTACAATCAACGAGCTGTAGTGGTGCTGAATTTTGCTACACAGGACTTTGCTACACAGATTCAAGGAGTGCCCGTGGATGCTCGATTGAAAGTTTCGGCATTGTTTGGTGGTTCTTTCAGTCGGTCAGGGGTCGTTCGCTCCACTGAGCAAGCATCAAAGTTCCAGCGGAAGGTAACCGTCACTCTACCGTGTACAGTGATTCACAGCAGCGATCTTGCCGACCTCCATCTTCTTCGCAGGAGCCTCAGGTTTTTCTACCCTTACCCCTTCAAAGTAGGCACCATGGCTGCAAGAGAAGGCCGCGTAACAGACAGAGTATCCAAAGACGGCCACTGAAGAACATCCTACTGCCCAGTCCGGGGTTCCGGACTTTGACTTTTCAGCACCATGGCATCTTCAGTTCTTCCAGCATTCTTGCAAGAGTGTCTTCTTGGATCCTGTGTCTCAGTGAGCATATGGGTGGAATACTGGATTCCTTTTACGAACAAGCCAGTGTTTTCAGGGGTCTTGGAGACGGCGATGACCAATCTGGACGAAGCCGTTTGTGTGGACAGTCTGGTCAAAGGTTTGCTGATGATGGAGGCCATCTAGCAGGTGAGTCAGCGGATCGAAACAAGGATTTTTACTCACTGGTTTTCTTCATTCCGAAGAAAGACGACCCAATGAATTCGGTGTTGAACCTTCGGCATTAAACAAGCAGTAGGTGGAGGGATGCAGGTTTCGACAGGATTCTTTCAGCATGGTTCTAGAGTTGGTCCGGATGGGGGAACTGGTTTATCAAGCTACATACTTCATGTACACGAATCTTGCCACAAATATCTATGTTTTTCTTTATGCCTCCTGCTTAAGAGCTCACTTGTCTGCCATTCGGCCTGGCGATGGCTCTGATAGTATTTACAAAGGACCTCTATTCCTGTCTCAGAGCATTTAGACCATTTGGGCATACACAGCGTTTTCTATATAGACGACATCTTGATAATGGCGTCATCGTGGGTGGCGTCCCTTGGTTCTGGGATTGGCGAGTTTGCCCCTGATCCGGGTGGCTTCGCTTAAGGCAGCTTACACGGCTCTCTTGCAGGAAATCCCAACTGTGTGTCAGGTGATGCAAGCATAGGGCTTTACGGTGGCAGCCCGACCAGTGACTCCGGAGGGCCAGCCAATGATGAGGCAGCTTCAGTTTGTTCTGCAGTGGGAGCATTGCACAGAGCTGTTTGCAATGTGGAATGCTTAAAACAAAAAAAAATATAAAAAGGAAAATTTTAAAAATAGAGTTTATTTGTAATAAGTTAGTGTATTTGTTTAATACTAGTTGTGGTACGAAATAACTAGATACGGTACGAAAAATACAAAATAGTTAAGTGGCTAAATCAGAGATGGTGCCACTGGCTTTCAAAAACTGCTACTTTCTCGTCATGTGAAGTGACATGTAGTGAGATCTCACTCGCCATGTGATGAAACGTGTGCCAAGTGACTGGAACGAGCGCGTTGCCTAAAACCAGGTCGCAACAAATCTTCTCGCTTCTTCGATTTCGTCTGTCGTACTGTGATTCCTGTCAGAATATGCTCGTCCAATATGTAACTTTTCAACTTCTCATTTAAGCAAAACTCCATTTCCAATCACTGTATAACCAGGGAAAGAAGGACAATTTGGTTGGCCTGCTGCAATTCATGCACGCTTGTCAAGGAGCGGCAACAAGATGGCGGGCTGGTAAAACACAGCGTTCCGGATTTTCAAGACGGAAAGGCAGCGGGAGAAGTGAGGTTGCTTTCGTTTCACCGACGGCTGGTAAACCATAATGACTTTCTCAAGGAGTGCACTGTATCCATTCTCATCGTAACTGGGGACAATTCAAACCGAAGACCGATGCAGCGGTTGACAAGACGGGTCGTGAGTACAAAAACTGTGTAGCCAAAGTAGAGTTAGGCATGGCGAGCCGCATCGAGTGTTATGACTGACTGTTTGCCTAAATTCAAATCTTACACCTTCGGATATTAACGAGTAACCTAATGTTACGACAAGTACCGCAACTAAAAGATAGTGCATAATATTTGTGTGTATTTTGTTGAAGTTTCCAAAGCCTAAATTATTTCGAATGGCATGTCTAAAATGATAATTTTGAGGAGGGTTAGGTAAATAATTTTTGTTTTTGGCAAATAAATACCGAATAAATCTGGTATTCGGCGAAAGGGGTATTAAGACACAGTATACTGTAGTTGGGAGCTTTAGTAAGGTTGTAAAACAAAAAAAGACGAAAGAAGAATCTTGAATCCTTCAGAACTTAGAGTAATTAAGGTTAAAAATTAATTGAGAATTAATTAAGATTCTGGGTGTAGCCCTAGCTTATAATTAAACAGAGAAATTAAATAAGCTGGTCTTATTTCTCCATTAAAACCATTTTTTGAAATGTGTCATTAGTGCTGTGGTGTACCTAGTTTAAATACGGTGACTAAGAGAAAGGACTCAAAGTGTAAATAATATATTTCTGCCAGAAAGGGTATAATTATTTACAGCTATAGGCAATGGTAACAATGAAATGTATTATATTGAAAGTGTTTGAATTATTTGTATAATTTATTTACAACGTTATAAATCTGCATTAATTTTATTTTGTTGTCCTGACTTTCACTGTTAAAAAAAATACTAGGTAACACCTCTCCCTATGCTGTGTGGTACATGGATCAGGGTTGCATGTTCTTGTCATGTTCATCTTCGTTCAGATAATACCACCGTGGTTCATTACCTCAATTTTCCAAGGTGGAACTCGCTCTTGGAGTTTGATGAAGTTGGGTTTCAGATTTAGGACTGGTTGCTCCAATTCTAAATCTGAAACC
>JAHWFP010037600.1:0-12338 GCA_023313725.1 Lithobius niger
TAAATTACCTGCATGGAAAAATAATTATGGGAAGAGAAGACGAGTATCTTTTATACCAAATTTATTCAATGAAATTCCAAAAGATTTATTAAATTGCATAAATAAAGAGCTGTTTAAGAAGAGTGTAATTGAGCTCATCTTTCTTAATGAAAAATAAAAAATATAAATTTAAGATTATAAAACTAAACGGGTGAAAAATATTGACTTATAACGCCATGAAAAGAAATTGTATAAATTGTTTATTGAAATATTGAATTATGATAATGTAAAAAAAAAATGTATTTATGTTAATAATTTACAATCTACACATGAGTAGTACTGTTGTTGTATGGTGACGTGATTAATGTTTCTATTATTCAAAATTACTGTTATTAAACTCACACAAACTGTATTATTACAGTTTCGAGGGTTGCATTTTTGTAACTGTTGAAAAATAAAAATATTATTATTATTATTATATTATTATTATATATTAAAAAATATTATTATTATTATATTATTATTATTATTATTGACTATTATTGATTATTAAAAAAATTATTGACCTAAGGAATTACGTTATTATTTAAAAAAATTATTTTCTAATATTTAATACTAAATCAACAATAAATGAACGAAGGAAAACACTTCAATATTATTAAGAGTACCCCTTTTTCGAAATAAGTACATATTATATACCCCATTTATTTAATCTACTCCCAAAAAAATTGTTTTTCATTACAGGGTATAATGTATTAAAAAAGGAATTTAAAAAATTGTTAATTGGTGAATTATAATATGTGATGCCATAATGATTGTGGGTTCAAATGACTTCTAAAATATTATCTACAGGTGATTTGCTTTTCTAAATATATTATTTTTGTATAACTATTGAAGCTACAATACTTGTTACATATGTATATTAATACAGATGTATCAATTAGTAATTTAAGTATTAATTGTTTTAAAAAAAAAGTGTTCGCTATGAAATTACATTGATATTGTTGCTGTAAAATCAGAAATCTTTCTGTTAAAATGTATGTAACCTGTAATTTTCTTTTTCTTTGTTCCATTGTTTTGAATTTGTTCCAAATTTGTTAAATTTGTTCAAATACACTCTTGTGACGTTTTATTATTGTGACCGATGAATTTCCTTAAGTTTCATTTTGTCAGATCGATAAATTCTGTGTATTTGTTGAACTAAATGTAATGAACCACCATACACAAGTACCCTGGTACTTCATGGAGGTTCTTTCTTTGCACCATAATAAAATAAAAAAAAAATAAAATAAATTAATATTATTATTATTATAACGTTGTTGGCTTATTTTGGGAAAGAATGTTAGCAAAATCGAAGATAGAAACGGATTTTTTTTTCCAAAATTGAAAACCGGGCTGTAATGTATGTCGGTACCTTCCTAAACGACCAAACAGTGCGAAGTAAACGCACCACTGTTGGTAACAGTTTGGCTCATTCCCTGGTAATATCCTTGTTGATGCGTCTTGAGTGACGTCAACATCGTCAGCGACGATTCAGTTTCCTCAAAACTGTTAGCTCGCGCATGCTCAAACCTCCAACCCAGCAAACCACCTACCTGAGATGGTTCGCAATTTGGCGTTGCTCTTGCCTGGTCACATCTATTAGCCAATCCTGGTCAAATCCATTAGCCAGGTCTGGTCGCAGTGAAGTTATGATGTATTGAATACTCTGCTGAGCTTGTTAAGCTGTTTTGTAGATTAGGAAGGTACTGAACGGCTGACGCAACATTACTGTGCACGCGCGACGTCAAGTTTGGAGCCAAACTGTCTCTAACAGTGGTGCATTCTGTTTGCTCTGTTTGGCGCTTTAGGAAGGTACTGTGTGAGTTGAGCTGGTAACCACATATAAGTATAGTCATTCTTGGTATAGTATATGGGAAAGCAGGGGTGCCTTCGAAAACTAAGGAAAATTGAAAATAAGCCATCAGCGAAAATCTTACACTAGAAATAACGTAGTTCAGTAAGCCACCTTTATGCATTTACGTTTCGTCGGAGTGGCATGACCCGGATTCGAACCGGCTACCCAGTTCGCCCCCAGATCACTTGCATAGAGCCTTAATTGCTATGGCCACATCCTCCACTGGCATAAAGATAACTCACTGAACCCGTTATTAAGGTCACAACCTTAGTGTATGATTTTCGCTGTTGGCTTATTTTCAATTTTCCTTAATATTATTTCCAGCGATTTATGTCTATTTATTTGTCCTTTATTGAGCCTTGTGAGTGTATGATTTGTCTTCCCTTTCCATTTCTACGGCCGAGTGAATTTCGGTCGAATGGAGCCCTGGTCACGGTTGTGACCTTAATAACGGATTCAGTGAGTTATCTTTATGCCAGTGGAGGATGTGGCCATAGCGATTAAGGCGCTATGCAAGTGACCTGGGGGCAAACTGGGTAGCCGGTTCGAATCCGAGTCATGCCACTCCGACGAAACGTAAGTGCATAAAGGTGGCTTACTGAACTACGTTATTTCTAGTGTATGATTTTCGCTGTTGGCTTATTTTCAATTTTCCTTAATATTATTTCCAGCGATTTATGTCTATTTATTTCGAAAACTAACGCACAGGGTCTAGGCACACGAATCGCGTTACATGCCGGAACACTCACGGCACCCTGCGAGCGCAGCGAGCGAAAGCAAGGGTGGGTGGCTTGAGTGTTCCGGCATGTACGCGATTCATGTTCCTAGCCCAGTGTGGTCTTATGGAAGCCAATCCTATTAGACTGGATTTCTTGAAGCCTATAACGCCCAATTTTTGTTGTTGGAGAAAACGTTTTTTTAACCCTAAGAAAGCCGCTCACAAAGCACTGTCTTGAGTAGAAATGCCATTGTTTTCCCTAACATTTTAATCTAGTGCACCTTGTGGCTATGCCCTCCAGATGCTATCTCGTAGCCAATATGACGTCACTTGATGGTGCCCTATACCATTTTTTCCCTGACCGGCCAGCCTTGGATATATGTTGACTGGAAAGTAAATGTTTGGCAATATCGGGCATTTTCTTACCAACAGAAAAGAGACAGTACCTTCCTAAACCACTGAACAGAGCGAACAGAACGCACCACTGTTAGAGACAGTTTGGCTCCAAACTTGACGTCGCGCGTGCGCAGTGATGTTGCATCAGCTGTTCAGTGCCTTCCTAAACTACGACACAGCTCAACAAGGTCAGCAGAGTATTCTATACGTCATACCTTCACTGCGACCAGACCTGGCTAATTGATTTAACCAGAATTGGTTAAATAGATGTGACCAGGCGAGAGAAATGCCAAATTGCGAACCATCTCAGGGAGATGTTTTGCTGGAGTGGAGGTTTGAGCATGCGCGGCAGTTTTGCCGGCAACAGATTCATCGCTGACGATGTTGGCGTCAATCAAGCCGCACCAACACGGATATTAGCAGGGAATGAGCCAAACTGTCAACAACAGTGGTGCGTTTGGTTCACTCTGTTTGGTCGTTTAGTATGGTACCGAGCCGATTGTCGAGCCGATTGTCGTGAATACAGACTGGACTGGAATTTTCCGTACCAAGAATTTATAGGGTTATACGGAACAACGTTGTTGGCTTATTTTGGAAGAAGAACGTTATGGGAACAATTTTTTTCAAAATTGAAAATTAGGCTATAATGTATATGAGTTGAGCTAGCAAACACATATAAGTATAGTTCTACCGCAGTTTACCAGTAATGCAGTAAAGTAGGGGCGAGGGATAATCGTAATTGGAAGAACGTATACAATATCACAGTCTAATGGAAAGTCGTTTAACAGGAAATTCGTATAATGGAAAATCGTCTAACTGGAATTCATATAATGGAATATCGTCTAACAGGAAATTCGTATAATAGAAAATCGTCTAATGTCCCTACCTCACTGGCTACGGCTATACATATAACATCAGAAACCGCAGTTAGACGTTAATCCAGTTAGACGTTTATCCATTACATGATTATCCAATATGATATTCCGTTTAGATGATTTTCCATTATACGATATTCCGGTTAGAAGATTTTCCAGATTTTTTATTTATGCAGATATTAGACAATTATCCCATTAGACGATTTTCCAGTTAGATGTTCGTCCGACGTCCCAGTATAGTACACAGCATATGGTAAAGCACCTCAACAAACTGATGATAATGATGCTGATGATGCTTATGGGCTTCTCTTTTAAAAAAGAGTGTAGACCAAAGCTGCAATGCCCGCCCCTTCAACACACAACAACCACAGCAACGCAAATGAAGTCCCCACCTCTCCTTAATCCTTACCCCTCCTATTCCACGAACCCAAGAGCACCCTCTTGCCCCAACGCATTCCTCTCCCATCATCCCTCCAGCCAAGGTGGGAGGATTGCTCCTCGCAAATTTCAGGGTTCTTGAAACTCGAGCTGGTACATTGAGAACGTTGTTTATTCGTTGAAACTTGAGCTTTGAAGCCGTGCGGCTTACGCTCTGAGGCGTCGATCAAGAGAGAGAATCTTTACATTCCTAAAGCACCGAACAGAACAAACAGAACGCACCACTGTAAGAGACAGTTTGGCTCCAAAATTGACGTTGCGTGTGCGCAGTGATGTTGCGTAAGCCGTTCAGTGCCTTCCTAAACTACAACACAGCTCAACAAGCTCTGCAGAGTATTCGATACGTCATACCTTCACCATGACCAGACCTGGCTAATGGATTTGACCAGGATTGGCTAATAGATGTGACCAGGCGAGAGCAATACTAAATTGCGAACCCTCTCAGAGAGGTGTTTTGCTGGGAGGTTTGAGCATGCACGAGGTAACAGTTTTGCCGGAAACAGATTCATCACTGACGATGTTGACGTCAATCAACCAGCATCAACACGGCTATTAGCAGGGAATGAGCCAAACTGTCACCAACAGTGGTGCGTTTGCTTCGCTCTGTTTGGTCGTTTAGGAAAGTACCAAGAGAGAGAGCGCGCATTCGGTGTTCAGCCGTGAATGCTGTGTGAAAGGCCAACTGTGTGAGGTTGAGGGTGGCGTCAAAGCGGTGAGCTTCGGGCAACCTAACACATTCCCCGCCCTCCACTTAAAGGGGTGCCTGTCAACTCATGTGCATTCTCTCGTTACAATTGTTAATCTCAGCCTTCGAGAAAATTAAAAATGTTTTACAGAAAGTTAGTCAATTTTCGAATTGTGATTCGCATGCAGTACAATAACCTCTGATTTGAAATATTTGAAAAGAATGAAAAAAAAAACGAAACGATTCGTCTCGTGCGCCAAGACCCTAAGCTTGCCTGCGTTACGCTTGCATGCAGAACATGCGTGACAGCGCTTGCGCTTCTTTTGCTTGGAAACACGGTGCACTGATAGGTGGGTTCTGCACCCCAAAGGTGCGACTTAGTCCAGAAGGTTGCGCCCTAAAGGTGCGACTTAGTTCGATGGGTTGTCTCGCCTTGGCATGCGTGATGAGGTTTAGCTTGAAGGAAAACATATTAAAGTTCATGATTTTCAGTTGCCAGCTTGATGACAGTTAATAAAAAAGTTTGAAAGTTCTTCTGGCATCTTTTAAGGTCCCTCCCAAACACAATCCCAGGTTAGATCTCACCACATTTTTTCGAAGTAGTTGATCGAACGCAGGTTGGTAGTAACGTTCGTTGCCGACAATGGCCAAAAACGTCGGGATTTCACCTACACAAAGATTTGAAAGTTTTTGTTACCAAAGTCTTGTTTCCATCCAACCCGTCAGGCGCCACGTCTTTGCAAGGATTGCTCCTCGCAAATTCCAGGGTTCTTGAAACTCGAGCTGGGGCATTGAGAACGCTTGAAACTGGAGCTTTGAAGCCATGCAGCTTCCTCTCTGAGGCGTCGATCGAGAGAGAGAGAGAGAGCGCGCATTCAGCGTGCGGGCACGAATGCTGTGAGAAAGACCAATTGTGTGAGGTTGAGGGTGGCGTCGAAGCGGTGAGCTTCGGGCAACCTCACAAAGGAACCATCTTACAGCCTCCTCCCACTCCATTTCTCTCGTCCCCTGAGGTTCTCCAAACCTCAGCACCCAAACACCACATGCTCCAACGTCTTGTGCATATCCCACAGACCCCACAGGTCGTATTCCCATCATGCCCACCAATTCTCCACACCATATCCCTAGTATGCAATGAGCATCCCCCAGCCCTAAAGAAAAGGACACTCCCCCAATCCCCCAGATACCATTTTCCCAAGCTTTCCTCATCTTCTCCTCGTGATATCTTGCCATCATCGACTTCCTTCTCATACCCCTAGCCCATCTCTCCACTTGTACATCTTTAATCCCCTTCCTCCGTCCCCTTCTACCCCACATTTCCCCCTCTCACCCGAACCAACTTACCCGCAAGCCTCATCGTCGCCTCAACCCACTTCGTATTGCGCTACCCAGTCAGATACTCGCACACAGTTTGCAAAATTGAACCTTCCTCCAGTTCCCTAGCCCTCCTGTCAAACCCAATCTTCACCACCGCCTTCCTACAGTCGAAACAAGACCAGCCCATTTCCCCTGTCACCACCTCTCCAGCCGTAACTTCCAACGTCCATCTACTCAACTCCCCTTGAAAGCACTCCATCTGCCTCCAACACTCCTTACCATACACCAATACACCCCCCTAAAACCTTACTCCTGGCACTGCCACTACCTTCCAGAGCAATCTCGTACCTATTATAACCCCAAAGAACAACTTTCTTAACCCTTACTTTCATACCCTTGACCCTTCCCGCTTTACACCTCACCTTCTTTTTCATCATCTCAGTATAATTCGTCTTTACACACAACCTTATCCCAGATACTCATACTCCTTTACCCTCCTCACCAGCACATTCCCGGTCATCAAGGCCTCCTCCCCATCCCCCCACTGATGTTTCCCCTTCCAAAAACCATGCATCCCGATTTCTCACTGCTAAACTGCATCCTCCTCTCCACCCCTCACTCGACACTCACTTCCAACAGCTGCTCAAGCCCCTCTAGCTCCTATTTCAGCACAATATCATCCGCAAATGTCAATGACGATGTGCGGCTCCCTCCTCACAACCCTTTCCCCATCGAAAACCCCTACCCGACGCAATCAGCCTCTTCTCCAGCCCTCTCAGAAAAATGAAATACAAAAAGGGGGACAGCGGGCATCCCTGTCTTTACCCCCTTTTACTAACAATCCAATCCAACTGCACCCTTCCCCACAAGGGGTGCAGTCCTGAGTTCTACTAAAAATTCTACAAGTTCTATAAATTCTTGGTTCTACTAACCACTACATAGGTGGTACCACCAAAGACCTTGAAATAGGAGTAGTACAGCTACCACTACTTTTACTAATATCAACTTTGTTTCTGACAGTGACATCTTTGAGCGCTTTCCCGACTTTGTTGAAGCAGGTCTTGGAACTTTCAAAGACGTGATGCTATAACGAAATTTTAAGGCCCGACCTGTTCCCCTCTTCATTACGAGCAAGATGGAGTCCGAAATCGACAGCTTGGTAAGGGAAGGGATTTTGAAACCCTTTGATTTTAATGCTAGGGCAACTTCCGATTTTCTTGTTTTAAAGGGGGATTGTCACCAAATGACAAGCTGCAGCATCTATAGCCATTTGTCGCTATCTAGTTCTGTCTATTCCTTACTTTCAACACGCGAACGAACACACAAACAAATTTCTTTTTGCACAACAAACAACCACATGACTCCTTAATTATGAGTGTAAAGTTGGTGTGTCCACTTGTACCAGAAAGCAAGTAGTAAAGTTAAGCCTAACGACATCACGGGAGCTTTTTTCTATATATCGACCCGTTTTGAAACGCCGATTTTGAACCGCTAGATGGGCCTTGCGGCATTTTGAACCGCTGTATCATAACCTTGACTGCTTGCTTCCTGGTGTACGTGGACGGTTTACCTTTACATTCAATAATTAAGGAGGCACGTGGCTAGTTTGTTGTGTAAAAAGAAATTTCTTTGCGCATTCCTTTGCTTGTTGAAATCAAGTGCTACATAGAACTAAATACCTTAAATCCTCTTATTTGTGGCCCGAGTCCTCAATTGTAGCCGGCCTCTAAGTGTAGCCGGGTGTTTTGTCAATCGAAAATTAGTAATGGCCGGTCTCTAGTTGTAGCCGGGCCAAAATGGCTAATTTTGAAAAAATTCTACAAAACAACAGTATGCTCTTTTACAAAAGAACGGTCATATAATGATACCATAAATTTCCTTTTTAAAATTTGTAGTAGCTGGTTTCCAGTTGCAGCTGGTATCTAATTCTAGCCGGGTCAAAATGACTTGATTTTCAACCAGTGGCCCGGGCTACAAATAGAGGATTTACGATAATGGTAGATGATGTTAGATGCTGCAACCAGTCATTCGGTGAATAGGCACCGTTAAAGACCAATGGCGAGACACGCATAGTCAGTGACTACAGCATTACAGCCAACCCTGAGCTAGTTATCGAGTGTTTTCCATGCCTTGAGCAGAAAACGTATTTAGTGAATAAGTGAGTTGTGATCAGATTTCCCTCGTAGATTTGGCAGATGCTTTCCAGCAAATGGAGCTAGGCGACGACTATAAGTCAGCACTTAAAATAAACACCTGTCGTGGTTTATTCAAATCACAAATTGTACCAATACGGTCAGCTAGTGCACCTTGAATGTTTCAAACGTATGGAACAATAGAACGTGGCTTTCCCTACTGAAAAAGCAGTGTTCTCCACTTGGTTCTGCGCTTAGGCTGAGGAAATCCATTTTGTTTACAGATTTCCTAAGAATTGTATTGAAGGCAGACCTCTGTCGAAAATTTGGGTTCACATGCCTGCTGCTACTACGTAGTTAATAATGTTCTAACTGCATGTGCTATTCTCTGACACATAATGGATTGGGGTGAAAGATGGTGGAACGCAATTTAATTTGTTAATTTCCTGACTACTTGGTACTTGCTTGCATTAAACATGAGACAACAGATTGGTCACCACTGATGGCACCATGATATCCACATAAATAATATACCGGCAGATAGGCAAATGTTCATGAAGATAGGAAGAAATGGAAATGCACCATCCGTTTTTCTCATTGAACTGGGGAATGACCTGTGGTAAAAACAAAATAAAATTAATATTAGAGAGAGTTCAGGTTGGGCGCGGTTATGATCTAACGTTGTAGCCGGCCAGGCTTAAACTTGCCATTGTCCCATGGCACAGGCATGCTTTCACTATCACACTTTTAGTGCCCCTCGGTGCATTTCTCTGCCTTTGAAGAAAAATGAAGCCCCGTTTTGGAATGCTTTCTTCCAGGTGGAAACTTTCCGAACCTACTTGCATTTTCAAACTCACTTTGTAATCTCCACCTCCTCCTACTGCACTCTGCGCAAGAAAAAAGATCGTCAATAAGAAATTACCGTAATCCCCAAAATAGGGTATTCTTTGAAATACTAGGTGTCCCAAAAGTCAGTGGTCACCTTATACTAAATCTGCCAATAGTCATCGCAAATAAATTAAACTTTGTATGTGGTTTACTCAGAAAGGCACCTATTCATTTATGGGGGTAGGGAAGCTATACGACTCCCGTAGGGGCACCCCTGGGAGGCCCAATGTTGAAGCCAAAGCGAAGGGATGATTTCGCTTTTGGTTGTAGTGTCAAATGAGAAGGGGATAAGTGACGATTAAAGTGGCAAACGATTGTGTAAACCGGGACTCCACATGTCCACCAAAACCAAAGTGGTAGCTGAATAAATCCATTGCGAAGTAGGTGGAGAACCAAAATGTGCATTAAGGCTGGACTGGGAAGTGCACCATGGTACTAAAGGAGTGGAAAAGTTACGGAGCTGGGTAGAAGGGAGGGGTGGAGCAAATGTAAATAGTGGAAATGATCGGAACAACGGACTGTCTGTGAACAGCAGACTTCCCTAGCACATATGTTTATTTATAACTTAAATAAGGGCCAAAAGATGGGACAAAGACTTTGTTTCAAAACCTTCTAAAGGAAGTTTCCAATTCTGGTCCCCCTATACACAGAATTGCCAGTGAAATTAAGGAACATCAAACGAAGTGAAAGCTTCTGTGGCTTGGTTTTGGACCTTGTTGTGCTTCTCCAGACCACTTAACTATAGTTGGGGGTGATATCGTGTAATCAGGAGTAACTTAACACATGCTGCAACTATCATTCCCCTAAATGACACAGCCTCCGGTTCTTGCCCAGTCTGACTTTGGAGCTGGCTACACATAATGATACATAAACTATGTATGTGGTTTACTCAGAGAGTCACCTATTCATTTCTGGAGGTAGGGAAGCTATACAACTCCCGTAGGGATATCTCTGGGAGGCCCAACGTTGAAGCAAAAGTGAAGGGATGATTTCGCTTTTGGTTGTAGTGTCAAATGAGGGGATAAGTGACAAACGATTGTGTAAACCCTACCTCCATATGTCCACCAAACCCAAAGTGGCAGCAGAATAAATCCATTGTGAAGTTGGTGGAGAACCAAAATGTGCATTAAGGCTGTGCTGGGAAGTGCACCATGGTACTAAAAGAGTGGAGAAGTTACAGAGCTGGGTAGAAGGAAGGGGTGGAGCAAATGTAAATAGTGGAAATGATCGGAACAACGGACTGTCTGTGAACGGCAGACTACCCTTGCACATACGTTTATTTATAACTTAAAGAAGGGCCAAAAGATGGGACAAAAACTTCGTTTCAAAACCTTCTAAAGGAAGTGTCCAATTCTGGTCACCCTATACACAGAATTGCGAGTGAAATTAAGGAACATCAAAAGAAGTGAAAGTTTCTGTGGCTTGGTTTTGGACCTTGTTGTGGAAAATTGTGGTGCTTCTCCAGACCACTTAACTGTAGTTGGGGGTGACATCGTGTAATCAGGAGTAACTTCACACATGCTGCCACTATCATTCCCCTAAATGACACAGCCTCTGGTTCTTGCCCAGTCTGACTTTGGAGCCGGCTCCAACAGCATCAGATGTGAAGGAAAGTACCAGTTCTCAGCATTTAAAGGAGACGAAGTATTCGAAGAGCTTGAAACTGCTGCTCCCGATACAGGAATTGTTGTAAAGGACAAACAAGGGTTTGTCTGTTTTAGGCAGGTTTGTGGGGTCCATTTATTGCTCTGGAAACTATCGCACCATTAGTCTCGTGGACCACTTGTTTGCAAAGTCCTTTAAAAAAAAGTGATCACCTCCTGGTTTTACAAATCTTCTAAAATCCTTTGATTACCAGATGGAAAGTATTGATCCGTGCCTACTACATATTCTTCTTGATAGTATCAAGTTCTTCGACCAAGTGCTTCACAAGATCCTCCTCTGCAAGATTGTTTCCCTGGGCATTGGGCCTCTTCTTAACTGAATTATGGCTTTCCTCTCCAAGACATTACGTAGTAACGATGGATTCATGTTAAACCTAAACCAGGCTTTACCCTGTTCAGGTGCAGTGCGTCGTTCTCAATGCCCGCAAGTTCCCCTGGACCAATATTACCATTGGAGTGTCATTAACCGATTGTCAGAAATGTGCATACAGTCTATATGGAGGGCTAATGCTGTGCTTGTGATGATCCCTAGTACTGACGATTCCCTACTTTCTGGCCTAATAACATAGTGTTTGGACGAGTCCAGTTTTATACTGTGTTACAGGTCATGGTCATGCCATGGATTTCTCATTCAGTTGCTTTATTAATTTGTACCAGGCATCTGATGCATCAGTTAAGATTTCAGAATTTGCATGAGACACTAGACTTCATCAGTAAAGACGGCCACGTTGAGTGTTGGTGTCAGGGTCATGAGTTACGAAGAAAGAAATGCTCCACAAAACACAGGAGCATTGAGTGTTTCAACTGTTATACATGTGCGTCTTGCAACCGGGTCACACATGCAATGGGGCTCTTCTGTTTATGCAAGGTACGCAGAAGTTGTCGTCTACTGTGGCACCACCATAACAAAGGAGCAACCCCACTCGAAGCATATTGGAATACTTCCTGAAGGAGAAGGGATATTCTTCACCAGCAGTGTAGTATGCTCATTTCGGCAAATTCCACCCACAGGTGGAATGTTGCAATTGTAGTTGCTACTTGTTTCACTGCATGCGTGCCACAAATGTGCAGTGTGCACATGTGGACACACTTAGTCGTGTGTTAACGTCAAAGTATTATATAAAACTCCTCAAGCATTTACATCGTTTACCTACTAGAGTAGTAGGTAAACGATGACAGCCTCATGCAAGGTTCGTATGGGGCTTTGACATCTGGAAGAGGACTTCTATTTAAAAACGAAATTTAAGGATTTGAAAATCCTGAATTTTAGACAAAAATACAGAAAGACTGGAAATGTTCTTGAAAGTGTTGGGAGCTCGAAATTTTCCGTTGTTTGCTTCAATTTATGT
>JAHWFP010037619.1:2341-12625 GCA_023313725.1 Lithobius niger
TCTTCCGCATGACATTGTGCGTCAATTGGGCGATAAGTCTGTCCTCCTGTCCGGTGTTTTTCAATTTTTGCAGGAGGTACAGATGTATGACAAGATTTAGATTAGGGGTTTGAATAATATCTCTGTAATGTGTGGTGCAGTGGCAACCCGGACCACTGCACTGTGACTGAGGTTGGCGCTAATGACCAAGCTGTAGACGCGCCATTAAGCCTCATTCCCCCCCCCCTTCTGGCAGACCCGGGTTCGATTCTAGTGATGGGAAGTGTATATGTACGGGTTTTTCTCTGGTTGTTTCCCGCCCGTTGCACGAGGGTTTCTTATCCGGTTTCCTCCCTCATGCGGCCACACACAAAAAAACAACACCCACGATGGTGGTACCTCTGCTACTTAACATCTGCCACTTAGTAATTTGGGTTAGTGGATATGCCCCGCGCATCGTCTCTATTTTATTTATTTATTTATTTATTTATTTAAAAAATGCGGCGAGCTTTATAACCAATGCTACGAGACTTCACAAACCTGTAAGATTCTAAAAACTTTTCGGGATTCTTTCTTGAAGATAAATTCCTAACCACAACATGCAGAAAGTTTGCGCTTGTCTGTCACAGCTGTTAGTTGTTTCCACAAATCAAACTTTAAAATTAATGAAACAAGAAAACTCTCTGGTTCAACGCTTTCAAAAAACGGAGCATAAACCCGAAATTTCGCAAAAAAAAATTTTATTTCAAATTCTTAACACCAAAACACGCGAAAACTTGGAAACACTTTGTATTCATTTAACCAAACCACCTGTTCATAATCACTTAATACCTACAGCCAATCGTTATGCATTGATGCTGGCGTCAACACATTTGCACCAATCAGAATCCAGGGACCCACTATTTAAAGCATTGCCGACCGAATTCTCTCACCATTCGACCAGCAGACTTGGATGAGTTAGGTGTGACCGCTGGCACATTCTTTCGAATTGTGCTGACTTTTATTTTATTTGGTCTTAGTTTTTAGCATGGAACCTGACATCCTTATGACTTGTAAGCTTTATATCCATGACCGAGCTCTGCTGTTATTTTATTAGGTTTTATTTTTAAGTTGTTTGACATGTTTTAAACCCTTCACCTGAAAACGGTTCCGACGTAGGAACCGAAACGTCGTGATTTCGTAATTTCGCCAGCAGTTGATTTGTATTTCGCCAGCAGTTGGTTTGTACTTTAACAGCTTTTAGGCACTTTATATGCCTCCGTTTTTCCTGTGGTGCGTATGGAAGAGGGGGATGGGGAGGGGAGACTGACTAGTAGGATTTGATAAGATTTTCTGGCAGTAACAAATCCATCGTTTTTTGTCATGTAAGCTCCTGCGGCAAGGCTGCGTACTACAGCTTGGAAGTTTTAATCCTTGCTCGTAATATGGCGGAAAACAAGGAATTAAAACGGGAGACTTTGTCATCTTAAATCAGGCCTAAACCTGACACTTTTCTTTTTGTAATGGTGGTATTAGCTTTGTTTTGGCACATTATGATTAATGATGTTTTCATGTCGTTTGTGTTTTTGCTGAATTACAAAACAAAACCCGTTTTTGGTAAAACAAATAGGCGTGAGTAGTAACGGGAACACGTTTTAACGACGGTAATATCTAGAATAATCTCCTCTGCCTTTCTGCACAGCAATTTGCTGCACAAAAGGTAACGATGGTGGAAGACTGTGTTGTGACAGATACCCACCACGAAAGCTGCACATGTGTGTAGTGGATGGTTGAGGTGTAAATATTATTACATTACGGAAAATTGGAAATAAGCCACCAGCGAAAATTATACACAGAAATAATGTAGTTCAGTAAGCCACCTTTATGCACTTAGTTTCGTCGGAGTGGCATGACCCGGATTCGAACCCAGTTAGCCCCTAGATCACTTTCATAGCACCTTAACCGCTATCGCCACATCCTCCACTGGCTATTGATAATAAAGATAACTCACTGAACCCGTTATTAAGGTCAGAACCATGACTCCATCCGACCGAATGCTTTCGGCCATAGGCAATGGAGAAGGAAACAAATCCTACACTCAGAAGGCTCAACGAAGGAGAAATTTCATGGATTTGTGTCTATTTTATTTTAAATATTATTACATAACAGTTTTAAAAAAATCAAATGTACATTAAAAAAAAAACACAATGAGCACTAAAAAACACCTCCCGATAGGCGATAAACACCACAAGCACATAAATCAGAAAATGGATGACTCCCAAGATCCGGCAGTTGCTTGTTGATTGTCACCTTCGTGATGGTGTTCGTTGCTATTTCCATCTTCCGCGGGACACAGCGCGTCAATTCAATAAGTCTGTCCTCCTGTCCAAGGTTTTTTAGTCTTCTGTACAGCCGTACCGGCTGCACTGCACTGTGACTGAGGTTGGCGCTAATGACCAAGTTGTCGACGCGCCATTAAGCCTCAATCCCCCCCCCCTTCCTTTACAAGGGATGTGTCGGTTTCATTTTTTAAACTTCCGGTTCCGGTTTTCACGCCCACAAAACCGCGGTTGGGTTTCAGTATCGGTTTTTGCCACCATCCTCCCCAACCAGATATTTCTAGTTTTTTTTTCCCCCCTTGTAACAGTAGTATTATTAGCTTCTAACTTCGTTCCTGCTTTCACTTTCAGCAGCGCCATAGACCATGGGTCTAGCTGTGGCACAATTTTCCTCTACTATTTTCTTTTTAATGACTAAGAGCTTTGCTGTCATTTATACGTTGGCGCTAATGACCAAGTTGTCGACGCGCCATTAAGCCTCAATCCCCCCCCCTCATTTATACGTAGATAATTATAATTACTAAAAAAAAATTAAAACAAATATAATTTTTTATTTTTCGAACACCCTACGAAAAACCGAAACAAAATCCAAATCGGTTTCAGTTTTCAGTAAAAACCGAAAATTCGGTTTCGATTTCGGTTACCGACCCATCTCTACCCTTTGCCAGATATTTCTTCTCTCAAAAACGGCTGGTAATTTACAAAATTGAGCCGGTTGAGCCACACAAGCAAGAAATTGCTTCGGTTGACTTAAGGCTCAAAAAAAATTAATTAAAAAAATAATCCGTCCCCGTATTATTGACATAATGCCGGCAAATGGAGAAGTTGGCATATTGAAGTCATAATTGTGTGCGCGGCGTATCTTGAGTCCTGGAAGTATTTTACGAGCGGCTACGTCTTCCTGGAGGAGGCGGCTTTAATCGACGGCCGCCATTGTTTTTGTAACCATCTTGGATATCAACAAGGCACTCTGCTGCCAAAAACGTACAATCGATTATCTGTGTTCGTTCTGCGGCGAACTCAAGATAGGCCGCGCACACAATATGTCGGTGATCTGGGGACGATTTGGTTGCCATTCCGAATCCGGCCATATCCTCTCCGCGGAGAAACATAACTGCATAAAGTTGCCTTAATGTAAAACGGTATTTCGAGGGTATAAAATTCTCTGTTTGCCTTATGTGCCTCTTTCCTTTACTATTTGATATCCTTCACGTATATCATCCTTTGGGGAATCGGTTAAAGAGAACAACAACCAACGCCCTGGACCACGGGCTGGAAAAGATAAATTAATAGTCAAGTCCCCGTGGAATTGTCGAGGATTCATGAAAGGTCTCCGATGCGTGCCTCTCTTGAGTTTCTAATTGTATTTACAGTTTAACTTAACGCTATAAGTGGGTTCCTCCTGGACTAGCTTTCTTAAGAATGCATCAGTAAACATGAGATTCCAATGTTGGTTGCCAGCGAGCGGGGAAAATTTTGATGAAATTAGTGGAGGAGGCGGGCAAATGATAATATTTAGTCTTCCTGACCTTTCAAAATTACAGTTAAATAATAATTTGTTTTGTAGGTTTAACATTAGCCGTCCACCAATTAGGCTTGAATAGATAATATGCTATTCAATAATATGAATTTATAAACACTTCAAAATACAAAAAGAACAAATTAGGGAACACCGTTAATATGTATATATACCGTTAATACCGTATTTACACAACAAGAAAAGGACTCAATATTTTCACAATTTTGTTTACAATTTTTCTGGCAGGTAAGCCATTGTCAAGCAACTATTTGAATCTAAGGGCGGTTTCAGACGGACGACAAAAGGCGCTACAATCGCAGACACAATCTTTGGGGTTTGTGGTGAGTTTGTGGCGTAAAAATCTCAATAAGTTGGAGATAGGTAAAATGTATGAGATCAAACTAGTGCTTTCATAAGCAGTGGCGTGTTTCTACTTCTGTCGGTAGGTCTCCCTGAGCCATATCGCGCCGTGTGAAAGGTACCGTCGATTCAGACGCCCTTGTGGCGCCATTTTGTCAGCGATTATCGCTCTTTTTGTGGTCCGTCTGCAACCGCCCTAATGGCAATTAAACAAGTATTGAATTTTTCTGATGTAGAATCCATATCCAAAGCTGAAAAAATAGCAAGCGCTTGCGCTAAGTGTTTTTTTTTTTTTGATCAGCTTGGGAATGTAACGAGTGGTTGAGAAAATGTATCGATACTTAGACTACGCTCGAGTTGTATTTGAAACGAGAATATACTGTCTCCTTTAAACATCACTTCAACTTGCATAATACGGAAGTGGTTTCTCGCTTGAATTGACAATTCCTGTGTGCACGAAATGATGAAAAAATAAACAAATTGTTGCCAGATGCACTCACTGATTCGTTTCTACCGACGCCTTCATGAATAAAGTCCACCACAAACTTACCGAAACCGAAAGTAAGTAATTGACCGTGAAAGCAGACAACGTCTTGCAGGCCGAAGTCGTTTGTCAGAGCGCTTCAACAAAGTAAATACGAGTTTTATTTTTAATGAAAATGTTATTTCATAGATTTAAAATAGAATATGATCCGTAAAAATACTAAATTTGACGACAATTACTATCAATTTAATTGGACTATTTTCGGCTAATTCGAGTGCCACATAATGTGGTGTGGATTACCTTTATCGCCACGCTTCGAATAGTAGCCGCGGCGGCGATAAGCCTAACGAGAGCGGTATAAGGCAAGGAGGGCGCGCGGATAGCACGACCGCTTTGTGCCTGGGAGGTCCGGGTTCGATCCTGGCCTCGTCCACCCCCTGGCATTTTCGGGAAGAGAAGGGCCCTGTGGTGCCTCGTGCTCATGTCGATTGTGGCATGTCAAAGATCCTGGGTTTTCCGCTTGGATTTCTCCGGCTAAATTGTCCCTCTCGCCGTCTACTCGTATTCATCCTCATCCTTCCTCTGGAGGTGACGACGGGCTATGCAGCCGCCATTAGGTGACGGAGGGCGGTCTGCACCCTGTTTCAAAAGGGAGAGCCACTAGCATCATCATCATCATCAGCGTCATCAGGCGTTTGGGCTGTTGTTGATATTCTGTCACCATGGTAACCAAAGATTAAAGCACATCGCCAGGAACTCGAATAATGTGTCACATGACTAATCGGGTATGTCGTATACGTTTAGAAAATGGTTTAGGACTACCAAACGCAGTTCTTTCTTACTTTTCGTTATGCAGCAGAAACCAGGATATCAGGCGAGTCGATCATAAATGCCAAGATCTAGGGAAGAAGCTGACAATTCAATCTGATAAAATACCGTGTGGTCGTTTATTCGGGGTAAGAAGTCGTGATTGGCTCGTGGCTGCCGTTTATTGGCTTCCCATTGGTTGATTGTCGTTATGATAATTATGAAGGTATATTCTCATGTTTAAAAATATCTTTCTGAAACCCAGTATTGTTTCTGCTTTGAGAAAAGAATTAATCATTACAAACCTTTGCTCTCTCAGGGTTTAAGTTATCGAAGCCGTTGATGAGCGGAACAACATGTTAATTACACAGATTTTGCTGAAGCTTTGGACTCCGTTCCGTAATCATGATTTTCTCGTCTGTAAACTCGGGAAATTACATCTATAGATCTTGGCATTTACGATCGACTCGCCTGGTATCCTGGCTGCTCATGGGAAGATTTTAATCTGGTGCAAACCTTACATAGTAAACGTGTCTTGCACACATGGGCATTTTCTAAAATTATTACCTATAATTTCCGGAGTGCTGCAGGGCTCTGCTCGGGGGCCACTATTTTTTTATTTTTATTTTCAGTAACTACTTGACTGAATTTTAATAAGTGGCCTTTTACACCTTCTTTATGTGAATGATTTAAAATTACATTTTAAAATCAAAACACTACAGGACAAAGAAAAGTGACAAACTACGATTGAACACCTTCAAGATTGGTGCTATGCATGGGATGGTGGGACGAGGTGGTGTTGGCCCGTTTACGGATTGGTCACACCGAACTTACTCATTGCTACCTTTTTTTTTTTTTTTGGCGGGCGGGGGTTGTCCCTCCTGAATGTCATTGGTGTCGACGGCCACTTACGGGCCGTCACTTAACTTTTTGATTGTCACCGTCTTGAAGGTGTTCATCACCGATTCCATCTGCCACGAGACTTAGCGCGTTAATTGGGAGATACGTCTGTCCTTCTGTCCGGTTTTTTTTTTTTTACTTCTTGCAGGAGGTACAGATCTACGATTAGATCCCCTGTAATGTGTGGTGCAGTGGCAACCCGGACCACTGCACTGTGACTGAGGTTAGCACTAATGACCCTGCTCGACGTACCACTAGGATCAAGCCCCCCCCCCCCCCCGAACTATACGTGGAACTTAAAGTTAAATTTTGGGATTTAACTGATTACGCACTTTTAAATGGTAAACCACCAAAACGTCTTACTAAAATATAGGATATTGGGATCCAGTGTCAAACAAATATCTTTAGAGTGCACATATGCTTTATGCTGTAAATAAAGCATAATAAAGAAAGAGCACATTTCCGTAATTGAGTTAAATAAAAGCCTACTGGTGCAACAAAATAAACAAAACAACAACGTTTCGGAGGGAAACGTACTCCGTCAACCGGTTTCAATAGCCTTGAAATGCCCTGCGTCTTGAGGCTTGAGAGAATGCCAGTTGCCCCTTGGCTTGTCCCAGGTGGCAGTTTCATTTTTGCTCTGGCGTCCCTCCCGAAGGGTTCCACTCTACCAGCAAGGTACTTACAGGAGTTCCGGTGGCTGAGTTCTCAGTACGCCGGTTATCAGCGCCTGTTTACTGATGGGTCGAAGTCCGACGTTGGCGTGGCGTGTGCTTGTGTGTGTAAGGGTGTAACGGTTGCCCATCGCCTTCCATCAGGCTATTCTGTGTTTTCTGCAGAGCTTTTGGCTCTTGGTTTGGCGGTAGAATGAATCCTTGGCCTTCAGGGCACGCATTTCATTATCTTTAGCGATTCCATGAGTGCCCTGGAGTCCTTGGCGAATTACAATCCTCGGAACCCCTTGACACAACGTGTCCAAGCTTTGCTTTCCCGCTTGCCTGGTTAGCGGAAAACCGTGCTTTTCTGCTGGATCCCGGGCCATGTTGGAATAGCAGGGAATGAACAAGCTGATTCTGCTGCGAAAGGGGCCCTTTCTGGCCCTCTCGGTAGGGATCTCAGCCTTGTTCCCTCAGATGCCTTTCCAACTCTGCGTCTGAGGTTACACGCTTTTTGGCAAACCTCGTGGGACAGACAAGACGGTAATAAGTTACGGACCATTAAAGGCACTGTCGAGGAGTGGCACTCGGAGTGTCGCCGCAGTCGCCGTGAGGAGGTTGTGTTGGCCCGTTTGCGAATTGGTCACACCCGGCTTACTCACTGTTTCCTTTTGCGGGGGGTTGACCCTCCTGAATGTTCTTGGTGTCGACGGCCACTCACGGTCCGGCACTTACTTGTTGATTGTCGCCATCTTGCTGGTGTTCGTCGTCGGTTCCATCTTCCGCATGACATTGCGCGTCAGTTGGGCGATAAGTCTGTCCTCCTGTCCGGTGTTTTTCAATTTTTGCAGGAGGTACAGATGTATGACAATATTTAGATTAGGGGTTTGAATAACATCTCTGTGTCGGAGTAATGTGTGGTGCAGTGGCAACCCGGACCACTGCACTGTGACTGAGGTTGGCGCTAATGACCAAGTTGTCGACGCGCCATTAAGCCTCAATCCCCCCCCCCCCCGGTTTCAATAAAATACTAAAAACACATGGCAGTTTACCGCCGAGTCACTCTGGTTTAAAAGGAGGAGTCCATTCTAGTTCACACAAATTAAAAATGTTTTAGAACATTATTAAAACAATTACAATGTTAAAAAAAAAAAACCTCTAGCGTCTCCCCTCAGAAGAGGCAGACGAAAAGGTGGAGCAAAGAAACCCGTCCGTCCTCTCGGCAAGCCAAGCATGAAAGACAAGATTTATGTAAATCTTTCAAATCACGTGACGTCAGGCTATAGTCCAATCTTCACGGGGGTGCATGCTTTGGGATTTTCCATGTGAAGTCGTTAAGTTTAAATTCATTTATTATAGGCAAATATTCTTTTAAATATTTACTTTCTGGCACCGTACGATTGTGTACTTGTGGTTGATGTGTAAGAATTACTAACGATTCCAGGTTAGTTCTGGGCTTAGTATTTTTGTCAGTAAATAAAATTTGGACTCTTGTCAAGTGCGGGGGTGTGTCCTGTAGACAGTAATACAGTAGGACTTAGTATTTTATTGAAACCTGATGACTTGTTTTGTTTATTTTGTTGGACCAGTAGGCTTTTATTTAACTGAAGTAAATAAAGCATTTACCTTTTAACTGCAAGGTACATATTGACTGAAAATTTGACAACTATGCAGATTCATTACAAGACGAATTAAAATTTGAGTATACACAAGGTAAACTGCATAATATATCATTTTTGCTGAGTTGGCTTTTGAATAACTTAGAACTTATATTTGTGTTAGACTGTTAAGCACCAACGCTACAAGTTCTCGTTACTTGTAGAATTATAGAGAGCTTTTAAATTGGAAATTTTCACAGAATTAACATCAAAGCATGAGGTGATATCAATACCTGATGTAGAGGTAGTCTTTCGTTAGCGACATAACTTGCATAATGTTACCACATGCGACTCATGTTTGACTTGATTAACATATATCAAAATTCGAATAGTATGGTCATATGTTCATGTAGTGTAGTCATATCTTCATGTAGTGTAGTCATATCTTCATGTAGTGTAGTCATATCTTCATGTAGTGTGGTTATATCTTCATGTAGTGTGGTCGTATCTTCATTTACTGTAGTCATGTCTTCATTTTGTATGGTCATATCTTCACGTAGTGTGGTCACATCTTCACATAGTGTGGTCACATCTTCACATAGTGTGGTCATATCTTCACATAGTGTGGTCATATCTTCATGCAGTGTGGTCATATCTTCATGCAGTGTGGTCATATCATGCAGTGTGGTCATATCTTCATGCAGTGTGGTCATATCTTCATGCAGTATGGTCATATCTTCATGTTGTGTAGTCATATCTTCATATAGTGTGGTCGTATCTTCATGTACTGTGGTCATGTCTTCATGTAGTGCCATCATATCTTCATGAAGCGTGGTCATATCTTTTAATGAAAGAATGAGATTTCACTATTTATCAACATCACAATTTTCTATTACAAAATATCACCTACGTAGTAGTGCTATCCTAAATAGTACCGTGAGGAGGTTGTGTTGGCCCGTATGCTAATTGGTCTCACCCGACTTACTCACTGTTTCGTTTTGCGGGGGGTTGACCCTCCTGAATGTTATTGGTGTCGACGGCCACTCACGGTCCGGCACTTACTTGTTGATTGTCGCCATCTTGATGGTGTTCGTCGTCGTTTCCATCTTCCGCGCATGACATTGCGCGTCAGTTGGGCGATAAGTCTGTCCTCCTGTCCGGTGTTTTTCAATTTTTGCAGGAGGTACAGATGTATGACAAGATTTAGATTAGGGGTTTGAATAACATCTCTGTAATGTGTGGTGCAGTGGCAACCCGGACCACTGCACTGTGACTGAGGTTGGCGCTAATGACAGAGTTGTTGACGCGCCATTAAGCCTCAATTTCCCCACCCCCTAAATAGTAAAGAAGGTTGTAAAGGTGTGGCCATGTCTCCTAGTGATGATGAGGACCACTTACACGATTTACCAATTCTGCAGTGTCTTGTTGGAGAATCTAACATTATTATTGGTAAAAGCTCTGGAAGAAAAAGTCAGTTGTACGTAAATCACCTGGAATAATTGGTCATATCACCAACTCGCAGAGATACTAAAATTCCTAATGATACTAAAATGCATAAAGTAAACAGTATTATAAGTGACTCTTTAACATAAGTTGTACTAGCATTTCAGCCCGTAAACGAGGGTCTAGTACAAAATATTTGTACAGGTTGGTCCACAAAAAA
>JAHWFP010037622.1:0-21150 GCA_023313725.1 Lithobius niger
TGTGTACCAGGTTTACCATTGAGGTAGTTTGATCTTTAGCACGTGGCTTTAGAAACATAACTTGTGACTATTTTGCTAATGTAAGGTGCATTCTGTAATCTATAGAGTCCGGTGACTCAAAACAACTTTTCTCATCGAAATTTTTTATAGTGTATGAACTTTTAATTTGTTCATTCGTGCCGATTTTAAGGTAAATCATCGTGTGCTTTTAATTCAAAGCTTTCAAAGAATCTTTTTGTAATCAATTGCGTTCCAAATGTAAAGTGTAGTTAACCATATTTTATTAAAAACCCTTCGTTGTTTTAAACAACAGTTTGACTTCGTGTAGATTTAATTGCATGAGTAGATAATCAAAAATCATTTTTATTTAACTTCAAGTCTGCAATTAAACACCCATCGTGGTGGCAGTAAACCATTAGGTAGTTAGTACTTGAAATGTAGTTAGGACACGGACGCTCCCCTCCTAAGCGGGCAGTAGCCCCTGCAGTGCTGTAAAATCTCCGCAAAAGTAAAAACAGACACCATAAGTATTAACAAAGAAATCGCCAGTACACCAGATGTCGGTGCTCACCTGCACCTGAAGAGACAGGTAGCGCCGCTACACAAGAGTGAAAATCCGAGGGGCGGTGTTGAGATCAAATGGAAGGGAAAGGAAATTGTATACGTGAAGGTATGCGTCCGCTAGATCTAGAGAAATTGTCCAATCTAGGGGTTGAAGAGAGTTCCGGATTGAAGGTGTTGTTTCCATCTGAAAATGAGGATTATGAATAAAACGGTTGAGTGGCTGGAGACTGAAAATGAGGCGGGAGCCTCTTACTTTTTTTGGGGCAAAGAAAGATGCTGCTGTAAAAACCTGGTCGAAGTGGCCTGCAGACTTTGTAGATCACTCCTTTTTCGAGGAGGAGGTTTCTGCACGTAGTGAAGTAGATGGTGTTCTTTCCATGTCCCAGGGTGGTTGGCGGAGTGGCGGAGGACTGGAGAACTTTGGCTTGAAGCCGTCCTGAATTATTGAAAGAATTACTGGGTCGGAAGTAACGGATTGCCATTCTTTGGCATAAAAACGTAGTCTGCCCCCTAGAACTTGTAGGGGTGGAGGAATGTCAATACACAGATCTTCCCTTTGACCCTGGTAGTGGGGAGGAACAATGACGTCGGCAGCCCACAGTCGAGGATCGGCCCATGGATTGTCTGCGACAACGGGACTGGGCACGGTTCAGAAAGGATGAATTTGTTTGAGGAAGTGATGGCGGAGCACTGTCCTTAGCCGTCTTCGATGGGCCCCAATCCTCTTTGGATGTTTCGGTACGAGAGGGAGGAATGGGATAATAGCGTTTAGACTGACGTTTTTGCGGCCAAGGCTTGCGAGAGATTGTAGCGGCGGATGCTACGACGGGAGGTGCTTGTAACATCTACCGTTATCTGGTATAGAGTTGTGGAGGTTTAAAATACTTTTGGTTGCGATGTTAGACTTTTTTTTAACTAACATAGCTCTTTCTATAGCCGTTTTGAGGAATAGAGAGTCAAAAGGCTAGGCTAATAAGGTTTAAAGTAAATTAAATACTGGTATTCACTGCCACCATGGTGGGGCTTATTTACTAGCTGCTGGAGTCTAAAATAGTTTATCTTCCAATAATCAGGAAACTCAGGTTAAATAAAAAAAAAACTCTTGGTTTTTATATGACAAGCTAAATAAAACAGTTACATGTTTCGTTTCAAGTTTAAACAATTTCACAGTTTAAATCTTATTTTCAAAATAAAAATATCAAGGAATTACATGATTTCGGTTTTCGTTCAAAGCAAACACTTGAATTTCGAATAGAAATTAGGGTTGTTCAATCCAGAACTCTAGATCACATCAGAATCCACTGATAATAAAATAGTCAAATCAAATCACTTTCCAAGTTTCAAGTAACATTAGTGTTCCACCGTAGAAGCACAAGCTTCAGTAACGACTGCAATAAAACTTCAGTGAAGTAAGAGTTTAAATTAAAAAGCAATTTAAAATAAACATAAAGCGGGTTTTTAGGAAGGGGACCTTAAACCCGAGACTAGATTCCAAAGGGCCGAAAACATATGTCCCCATAAATTTCAAAGACAACTGTCAAATTTAAAGTTAAAGTTCCTATTTAATTTAGAATTGAGAGCCTAAAAAAATATGTTTAAGTTTAAACTAGCCTATTTTGAAGAAAAACTACTACCTTTGCCGGGCCTGGCAACATGCGGCAAAGAGACCTCTCTATCTCCCCAACCGACGATAGTGACCGTTAGCTTTGTCTTGAGCTATGCTCAGGATCGTCTCCTGGGACCGAGTATTTATGGGCTGCGAAAGCGCGGACGTTTGCGATGACTGCACGTTTTGGCGGCAAGAGAGGCAGGTTGCCTTCGAGGAGGGAAGTTTGTGTTTGTTGGGGTTTCAGGCAGCACTGGTTTTAGTTAGTATGGGGAGCTTTGGTTCGGTTCTCATTAAGCTGTGGAGGAGGGGGGGGGGTTTCCTCTGATTGGCTAGAGGGGCTGAGTCCTGAGTAGCTGAATCCAGGACCGTTGGGGCCGTTTAGCGCGTGTCAATTCTAGAACGCTTTGATGGAATTGATGGATACGGATTTCAAGATTGTAGATTGCAATTGACCATAACTTTTTAAGTTTTCAACTGATTAATAGAAGGATAGCCAGAGATGTTATGCATCACTACTATTGAAGGAAGAAAGCCATTTTAATCGTAGAAAGTCACTGAATGGTTGGAATGGAGGTCAAACTTCGTAAATAAAAATAAAAATTAGGAACATTGATTTTTTTGTTCCTAAGTCAGAACAGCTAAGGTAGCTAAATTTTTAATAAAAAGGTTGGACTTAATATTTGTTAATATTAAAGATTATGGTTTATATACAACCAGCTAATGCTAGAACGCATTTAATTTAAAAGAGAAGCTACTTTGAAACTGTCCGGTGGAGTGGAAAGTCGGATAAACCCTGCATTAATTGCGCAATTTAATACACAGTAAAGATGAATTAAAACACCAAAATTGGAACAGGCATCAACATATATGTGGTGCAGAACGTCCCCCTAGCACAAACGAAGCTGGGCGGCTTTATGCCTCATAAAAAAATGTTTATTTACAAGATTGTGGTTGTGTAATGGTCGACAGAAGTGGTGTCTGGTTTTTAGTAGGCCTAGATTAGGCCTATCGGCCGCGGCGGTTTTCGTGCAGAGTCCTGGGACGATGTAGAGTTCAGTAAAAACACCAAGGTTTTTGATCTTTGGTGTTTAGGTCTCCTCACCAATCAATATGGAGCCTGGCTCCTTTATACGCTCCCACACGGGAGATTTTTCAATGCAGTATTGGGAACCGCATTCAAAATGCCTGCAACTGAAAATTTAGTGCACACAAGATACGCTAACGCAACTGCCACACTGTATAATCAAATAGTACAAGAACAAATCCATGTTTATGTATCCGCAGAATTAAATTGTTACGTCCATCAGCAATATTAAAATGCAATCTTTCATTTGCTGAAATAAATCCATATTTGAAGCAAAGTGAAAGTAGTTTGAGTGCTTTTTCCCACTCACGGATCAGGGTTACAAGAAAAAAATTTACACTATTTTTACTCAAAAATAAAACTGCTTGTTTTGTTCTGAAGTTTTTTTTTGTTTTGACGCAGATTTTTTAATTTAAGTAAGAAACTTACATTTTGAAAAGACACTAGTTTACAAAAATTAATTGTTGCTGTCCGCGCCACTTCTGTGGGAAAATCGTACAACAATACTTCAATTTAAGTAATAAAATTACAATTCATGGTTTTTGTAAAAGTTTAGACATTAAATGATGCTTCCCGGCACTGAATGCTCAGCCAGTCCGAATTATGTCCAATTGCAACGTCTTTTTTATCTGGGAGATTGCCAAAAACCCCTGGGCGGTTCCTCTAAACCTAGCTTGCGACAAGGGTTAGAATGGAGGTTCCTACGAGCGCGTGCTAGAAAACAGGTTCTATTTAATGCTACCACTAGAAAGGTTTACAGGTTACCTAACAACTTGGGTGTACATAAAAATAAAAATACTGAAGGGTTTTTAGGTGACCCATAACTTACATGTTAAAATTAAATAGCACTCGAAGGTTTTAAGGAAGCCAGCAATCTTGTAACACATTGGTTTATCTTTAACACCAGGAGATAGACAGGTATATTTTTATAGAGAACATGCTTCGTGAAACTTGAAGAGGAAACTGTCGGGACCACAGCCTCCCATATGCGTCTCCTAATGAGAGCTTTTTTAATGAATCGTCAAGCTCCATAAGCCAATTTTCCACAAAGGAAAAGGCTGTAGGCATATGGAAAATGAAACATTAGCTCTTAAAATTTTGGTGAAAAGTTCCGAATGGGGAAAACAATAGGTTCCTTTGAGTGAGGTTGTACCTACAACGTACCTTTTAACAAAATTTTAAGAAACGGTTTTAAATAAAAAATAAACAAGAGTATTTCCCAGCATTTTTAAAAAAATACTCGTAAGAATTTCCTAGTGAAATTGACATGTTTAAAAATTAAACGAAATAACGACTGAGTGTGTCAGCATTGACATGCTCCCTTTCGGGCTTATAATACACGGAGTAATCATAGTCCTGTAGTGCAAGACTACATCTTAGAAGTCGGGAATTTTTCCCAAGACATTTGCTTCAACCAGTGTAACGGGTTATGGTCAGATTCAATTACGAAATGAGTACCGTATAAATAGGGTCTTAATTTCGAAACTGCCTAAACCAAACATGCACACTCCTTTTTCGGTAGTTCCACAATTCTGCTCACGAGCAGTTAGTTTTCGTGATACATATAGACACGGGTGCTCCTCATCACCAAGGTTTTGGGAAAGCACCACGCCCATACCTCTCGCTACAGTCACATTGGACGATGAATTCAGTCAAAATCCGGTGCTCTGAGCACAGGAAATATAACTAATGCTTTCTTTTAAGCATCAAAAGATTCTCGTTTAAGATTGTCCCATGTTATTGGGTCAGGAGCCTCCTTTTTTTTAAGGCAGCCGTCAACGGTGCACACAGCTATGAGTACCGGTGAATGTAACGTTGGTAGTAGCTTACCAGTCCGAGATATGATCTCACGTCCTTCTTGGTTTGCGGTCTTGCAAATTTTTGCACAACCAGAACTTTAATTTCTGACGGAGTTCTAGAGCCATCTCCTACTTCATGGCCTAGAAATATTGCCTTGTGACAAGCAACTTGGGATTTCTTGGCGTTAACCGTTAATCCCGCTTTTTTCACAGCCGTGAGAAAAGCTAACACATTTTCAAGGTGTTGGGGCCAGGTTTCAGAACCGACAGCAGTGTCGTCCTGAAATGGCGTGACAAAATCTTCCGTTCCACGTGTGATGTTATCCATTAACTTTTGAAAGCAGAACGGGGCGTTTTTCATGACCATGTTCATCATTAATGGAGCGAACTTCCCTATAGGGGTTAATAATTGTAGCGGCTAAAGAAGCCTTAGGCGTCAGGCCAACGTGCCAAAGTTAGGCCAACTTGCCAAAAGCCTCGATTTAAGTCAAAAATAGAAATGAACTTCCATTTCGCGATCGTTCTATGCACTCCTCTATATTGGGTATAGGGTAGTCCATAGTAAGTGTTGTCATTTAACTCTCTGTAGTCTGCTACAGGTCTAGGACTGGCGTCCTCTTTTTGCACGATAATCATAGAGCTACCATTTGGTGCATCAGTCTCACGTAATAAGCCTAAGACTAACATACGCTTTATTTCGGCCACAATCACATCTCGCTCACACTTGGCATGTCTGTATTGCTTACAAGGTTTCACAGCCGAGTCAACCAGCTTAATATCGTGTGTGACAAGGTTCGTATGGCCAGGGAGAGTAGAAAACACGCCCTCGACTTTATTGAATAGTTCAATTAAATCGTACCTTTGCAATTCGGAAAGATCACCCACTTTCTTGAATAAAGATATGGCCTCTTGACTAGACAAATGGCCATCTCCAGGTTACCCTGACCACGAAAAATCCTTTAAACATTTATCGGGTTTTTCACGTCGCGTGTAGTTACATGAACCTTCCCTAACATGACAGGGTTTGAGTTAGTTTATGTGATAAACTGTCTCTTTCTTGGAGCCATAAGATTTTTTTTTACCAGATAATTGGTGTCTGATAAACGTTTGATCACGGCACAGGGGCCATCCCAAAAAATATCCATTTTATTGGACCTAGAAGTTTTTAGGATCAACACAAGATCTCCTTCTTTAAACTTACACTCTGTTGCTTTGGCATCGTAGTACACTTTATTTTTTTTGCTGACTACGTTGCATATTTTCAAGTGCTAGCTCACATGAAAATTTAAACCTTTGAAGAAGGTCAAGTACATATTCAAGTACTGTTGGTTGAACGTCTGGCTCAACCCATTGTTGCTGAAGCAAGTCCAGTGGGCCTTTGATTGTACGGCCGTATAAGAGTTCAGAGGGAGTCAAACCCGTACTCTCATGTGGTGCAGTTCGTAATGCAAACATAGCACCTGGTAAATAGTGCTCCCAATCTTTAGGGTGTTCGTGACAAACAGATCTTAAAACTGCTTTTAGCGTTCTGTGGAAGCGTTCTACAGAATTTGACTGAGGGTGGTTAACTGAAGAATTAACACATTTAATTCCACACTTTTCTAAGAACAAGGTGGTCAGCTCGGAGACGAAACACGAGCCTAGGTCTGTCTAAAGTTTGGAGGGGAAGCCTAACCTCGAGAAGATGCCGAGGAGGGCGTCAACAACACTCTTGACCATCCGCAATTTTTAGCGGTACAGCTTCCGGAGCCTTGGTGGCCGGATCAAGTAATGACAAAATGTAACGATAGCCTGCTTTACTTGCAGGTTTAAAAGGACCTACGATATCAACAATATATCGATTAAAGGGCTCTCCATCCATTGGTACAAGGACCATGGTAGCAACTAACTTCTGGCCTGTATTGCCAGCTTTTTGGCATGTAAGACACGTGTGTACATACTGTTCAATGTCAGTGAAACAGTGGGGTCAGTAAAAGTTAGTAAGAGTACGGGCTTTGGTTTTAGACCGACCCAAATGGCCAGCACATGCATTGGCATGCGCTGTATTCAATACAAAATCTCTGCATTCCCTTGGTAAAACTAATTGCCTCTCGATTAGCAGTTTTCCAAAGGGGTTAACGGGCTTACGAAATAAAAGGCCATTTTTTCCGTCAACGAAAAATTGTTTATTTTCGTCTTGCTCACTAGCAGGGATCTCAGATGTCTCCCAACATTTTTTAAGTGTCGGGCAGTCTTTTTGTAACTGAGCGAATTTAATTCGGTCAATGTTTAAAAGTTTAGAAAAGGCATCACTTTGGGGCCCAAGGATGGCTGAATCTATATCGTCATTCGTTGGTTTTACAAAACCTTCCATCACTTCTTGTGGAGTGGTCTCACTAGAGTAGGCTTCTCCTTCTGACTCTTCACTATCGCTCGCTCCACTATCAATCTCTCGGTAGTTTGGCCGATTGATTGGTAGATGGCGCTTGCTACTCGTTTGTGAGCGCGTAACAGCGTTTGACAGAGGGGCAGACGGCTGCATGCCTCTTTCTTCTAGTAATGACTGGGAGGGAACTCCTAATAGCATTTTAAAATGCGGTCCTATATGGTCACTAACGAGGGCTTCAGTTTCAAGTGGGCCGAAGGGTGTTTGTAGCTTGATACGGGCGAGTGTGTGCACAGTCGTTTGGTTGGTCAGCGAATTACGGCAATGTGTGTATTCGCCGGTGAACTGGTCAGGCTTGACTAGTTCGCGTGCAACGACATCATCCGTCGAGCCAGTGTCGTGCAAAACATTGCGTTTGGCTACGTTTACTTCCCGAATTCATGTACGTGCTTAGACAAAATGACTTCGGGGGCGGCACGTGTTACGTTGATTATTTTCACTAGCAGGGTTGGTCGCTTCTTGTGCCATTCTTAAACGGCAGTCTTTACGGAGGTGTCCGGACCTTTTGCAAATAAAAGCAATTACCGTCACCCGGTATGTGTCGTGACCGTGGTTTGTCAAACTCCTTATTAGAGCTACTGCTGGCAGAATCCCCACCAATGGAGTCTGCTCGTACTGCCGTAGTGCTGGCCGGCTTAGCTACGGTACTGTGGTTACGGTTACCACCACGATTGCTATTTGGTTTAAAACCGCTAGCATTAGGCTGAGTGCCTGTTGGTTTGTTAACATTTTTTTGGTTAACTTCTACCGAAATTTGTTTATTTCGTGTAATCCAATCATCACAAAGACGAGCTGCTTCTTCAAGCGTTCCGGCTTTCTGCTGGTCAGGGAGCCATTTGCGGATCCCCACAGGACATGATTTTAAAAACTGTTCCATTCCCATTAAATTTACATCGTCGTAACTACCATTTTATGTTAGCCAGGGACACCCATCTTGAAACAATGTTCTTAATTTGAATGCATGATCATGAAATTGGGTTTCAGGATCTTTTTCTTAGGATCTGAGTTGAACCTGAACACTTTCTTTAGTCTGTACAAAACGGTCTAAAAGTTTAACTTTTACTATTTTGTAATCGTGCTTCATTTCTAGCGCACTTAATTGTGAACAAACTTTAACCATTACATCACCGAATTGGGATTGTAAAACTAGGACCCATTTATCCGCTGGAATCCTGTGTTTCTATGGTCCGTTAGAATATTTTTAAAAATGAATTAGTTTCACTCTTAGGGTTTCACTTTGTTAGCAACCTCACAACATCTGCAACTTTGCCGGGTTTCCTAACTGCATTTGGGGCTGTCACAACGGGCATTACGTTTCAGTGAGCAACCGTATCTGTTAGCCTAGCTATTTCCAGATCTTTATCTCTTAATAAATTTTCTTGTGTTTTTACAGCAAGATCGTGTGCCCTAGCTTGATCGCTAATCTGGGCGGCTTGGTCTCTAAGTGCGAGATCGTGAGCTCGAGCCCTATCGGCTTCGGCTGCATCTTGATCCCTTCCCTACGAGCACTTTCACTTTGTAATTCTAGAGCTTTAAGACACAATGTTTCGGCTGTTATCTCTGACTGCCTTTTTATGAGAGCGGTAGACTCACGTTTTTCGATTGGCACGGCCAATTCGTCTTCAAGATCGACAAGTGTAATCTTTTGCTTATCTATAGCATCTTCAAGGATTTTAATTGTATCCTGCTTTTTCTCACTTACGGTGAGACCTAAATTTAGGCAGGCTTTGCATAAATCTTTGTTGCTAAGTTTATCAATAACTTCGGCAAGGGTAGCCATTTTTAGGTAGGTTTGTTGTTTTTCAAATAAAAGTAAATGAAAATTACGTTAAATTACAGCCGTAAAATTAACGTTACGTTTTAACTGAGCTTAAATTAAATTAATTCTCAAGAAAAAACACGTAAATCTAGTTAGAATCAAATAATGCCCGATTTAAAATAATATATTACAAGTGATAAAATAAATACTAGCTTGGCAACTACATCACATCAAGTGTACACTAACCTTTTCCAAAATTTTTGCTCCCGATTGAGCGGTCCGTTATTCCTCCTCCCCACCAACGAGTTGGAATCCTGAGTTTGAAGTTGATCGTCCAATTTTTTTTAATCGACCTACTGTACTGTGTCCTTGATTGTGGAAAACGTCCGGGGCACTGAATGGTTGTTGAAACCTCTGGTTTACTGGAGTACCATAACCGATGTTGGCTGGTTTCTCCTTGGCGTTGTTTTAGAGTTGGAAAACATCTGGATACAGCTGTCCGGGGTGGTGAAGCTGCAGTTCTCGTTGACCGTCTCCAAGTTTGGTTTGGCTTCAGGAAATCATCTTTTGCATCGTTTTGACTTTGATGCTGGCATCTGCAGTGGATTACTGCTGGTTGCAACTTTTTAGCTTGTTGCTGACGTCTGCTGTTTGAATGTTTGATTCTTCACAACAAAACTGGCATTGTAGTAAGACAGGATGGGAGGTCGTTAAGCAGGAACAGCACCTGTTCGTCCCACCACTGCCACCAGTTTGTAGCGGCGGATGTTACGACGGGAGGTGCTTGGAACATCTACCGACATCTGGTATACAGTTGCGGAGGTTTAAAATACTTTTGGTTGCGATGTTAAGACTTTTTTCAACTAATATAGCTCTTTCTATAGCCGTTTGAGGAATAGAGAGTCAGAAGCCTAGGCTAATAAGGTTTAAAGTAAATTAAATACTGGTATTCACTGACACTATGGTGGGGCTTATTTACTAGCTACTGGGGTCTAAAATAGTTTATCTTCCAATAATTGGGAAATTCAGGTTAAATAAAAAAAATCTCTTGGTTTTTATATGACACGCAAAAATAAAAGTTACATGTTTCGTTTCAAGTTTAAACAAGTTTACAGTTTAAATTGTATTTTCAAAATAAAAATATCAAGGAATTACATGAATCGGTTTTCGTTCAAAGCAAACACTTGTTGTTTACTGTAAAATAATTTCGAATAGAAATTAGGGTTGTTCAATCCAGAACTCTAGATTACATCAGAATCCACTGATAATAAAACGGTCAAATCAAATCACTTTCCAAGTTCAAGTAACGTTAGGGTTCCACCGTAGGAGTACAAGCTTCAGTAATGACTGCAATAAAACATTCAGTGAAGTAATGGTTTAAATTAAAAATCTATTTAATATAAACATAAAACCGGTTTTTAGGAAGGGGACCTTAAACCCTTAAGTTTGTGGGGAGACTGGATTCCAAAGGGCCAAAAACCTATGTCCCCCATAAATTTCAAAGACAACTGTCAAATTTAAAGTTAAAGTTCCTATTTAATTTAGAATTGAGAGCCTAAAAAAAATACGTTTAGTTCAAACTAGCCTATTTTGAAGAAAAACTACTACCTTTTGCCCGCCTGACAACATGCGGCAAAGAGACCTCTCCATCTCCCCAACCGACGACAGTGACTGTTGGCTTTGTAGTCAGCTATGCTCAGGATCGTCTCCTGGGACCGAGTATTTATGGGCTGCGAAAGCGCGGACGTTTGCGATGACTGCACGATTTGGCAGCAAGAGAGGCAGGTTGCCTTCGAGGAGGGAAATTTGTTTGTTGGCGTTTCAGGCAGCACTGGTTTAAGTTAGTATGGGGATCAGCTTTGGTTCGGTTCTCATCAAGCTGTGGAGGGGGGTTTTCTCTGATTAGTTAGAGTGGCTGAGTCCTGAGTGGCTGAAAGGTCATTCCATGTCAGATCAACCGGGAACCCCCCCGCCACACCCTCACCGATTTTGTTAGTTTTTTGGGGTTTTTTTTTGTAGGTACCAGGTAGGTTAGTATGAGAGACAAACTTCTGTAAAATTTTACACTTCTAGGTTCAATATTGACCGAGTTATTAATTATTGAAAATATGCAAATTTAGGGCTAGCGCTAGTGCTTTTTTGCACAATTTTGAGTTTAACTCTTTACAATATTGCTTCAAAGGTATGAAATTTGGTTTCCAGGGGTATTTTTTTTTGTGCTCAATCCAACGGTACAAACGAAATTGGGCTATCTTTTACGGTTTGGGTGGCAGAGCCTTTGTGCAAGCCTTTCTTTGAAAATTAAAATTGGCATGTGGTACTACTCCTAGACTGTCCTTTTTTTCCAGTTTTCAGGGAATGTTTGAAGTTTATGACAAAAAAAATAAAATTGTCGGCATTCAGCAACATTGTTGAGAAAAAATTGTTAAAGTACGATGTTTTTTTTAAAACCGTGATATAAAATAATTTACATAAATGCAGTACTCATGGTTGCAAATTTAAATTTTTAGGCACAAGAACACATGTTCATTATACATATTGTGGGCAGTTAAATTTTGAGAAGTTAATTCACTAACTAAATTGCTGCACTAACACTGTTGATAATGTTCAAGACGTATGGAAAATGTTTGTACGTGAAAGTGACATTTACGACTAGGTTCTTTCCTTATAGTTTTGGAAATGGTCAAGAATCATTTTGACTGTCTCCTCCTCTAAACAGTATTGCTGTCCACTGCTACCATGAACTGTAAGAACTGGTAACTACACACAAAATGTGGATAAAGGGAATACTGCACGTGTCGTTTCTTCCAGGCCACACCAACATGTTTGTTGCTTTGTTGCGGCGCATAAAATTTACATGCATGCCTTCTTCACTTTGATCACAATAATTTATGCAGCCAATGTACGAATCGTCATCGTAGACAACAGTAACGTACTTTCCTGGACATAAATTGTCTACATTTATGCTAAACAGATGCCTTGAGCCAGTAATACTGATTCTTAAACTAACTTTACTTTCATCAGAAGACAAATATCTTCAGCTCAGTACTGTTTACAGGCACAAACTTGTGGAGGCTTCTCGTAGTTGTACCCGTAACTCTCTTGCCCTTTTCCAGTCTGTCTTTTAGTGCTAAAGAAAGGGTCTTTTAGCATTACATTCCTCAAATGTGATGGTTCCCAGGAGGTTTTTCGGTTGTGAGTATCCGACTGCTTGCATGCTCCCACTGCGCCAGCGCGACGCAGTCCTCCTCTATATAAAGCGGCAGCATGGCCGATATTGGCATTCATTTTCCTCTCAATCTGTCAGGAGGTGACTCGAGAGGGGAGGTAGGGCGGGCCCTTGGTTAAGTATGTTTTAGGCAAAAAGAAACAATTTTTAGCCGGCCAAATGTACTTTCTTGTTTGCCAGAACATATTAACCTGATAATTTTAGCATTATCAGCAGACCTCGTCAATCTTGGTGGCGGGCACCGAACTGACGGGGCGCCCCGGGATGCAAGCAGTATTCCCCCAAAAAATTTCGGAGAATTTCGCACTTTATTCAGAACATGTGTGTTGTGAAACAGGAATTTGGTTCTCTTTACTAGGGTTTGGTGGCCCTGAAAAGGACCGTTGTTTTAAGGGATCTTGGTTCCTTCTAGGATGGCATGCTTCCTTCTATGGATGGCTTGCTTCTGTTTCGTTCTAAAAGTGCTTACGGGGGCTTGACCACGGTTGTTGCTGTGACGATTGGTCCCAGCCGGTGTAGTCCCTGTTCTTCTCTTGACATGTTCCTCAGGTAGGGGGAGGTGAATGTCGTCGAGTGCAGCCAGGAAGCTGTCTGTAGAATCTCTTCTAGTGGAATGGCGTTATGATGTGCCCATGACCTCGTGTGCCGTTGCTCTTTCCCTGCTCAAGTTTGCCTTGTCGTAAGCAACGTCGATGGTTTTCCAAATCCAGCGAGAGATCATTGCAGCTGAGGTTTCTCCTGTTGGGAAGTCCACTGAGAGGAAGAGTTGGTTTCTGCCTCTGCGGATGTCTTCGTGTTGGGTGCGGGTGAAGTAGAAACGCAGCAGATCGGGCAGAGTACGCGTTCTGGTTCGTCTCCTGTAAGTTGGAGAGGGCTGGGAACGTGATGGGTTTCGGTGGTTCAGATGGTTTTTGAGTTTTTGTACGGAAACCTGCTTTTGGATAAAGTATTACAGATGTGAAGTTTGGACCAAAAATGCAGAAGGCTGGGTCTGCGGAGAGGGCTTGAATTTCGGAACAGCGGGCACTTGCTGCGAAAGGTGACAACAGCGCTAGCTAATAAAGATCAGTGGTCACGCGCGCGTTTTTCAAAAACAAACAACGACCGATCCGATGCAGTAGAGTGTCCAGAACGCAGAAAGCCAGATGAAGATAGTCGGCGTTTGAACACATAACAACGGATGTTTAATTGACTATCGAAAATTTGCAGCAACGTAAATTAGTTGTGAGTCATTATTGAAGTTCGAGTATCTTCGAGTTGTACACTTCAATGTAAACGATCCTTTAGTTAAAGAAGACCTAAGCCAAAGTGTCTAACTGTTAGCAGTTAGCAAATGACGAGATATTATTCGAGAAAAAGTGAATGTATTTTCAGTACGAAAGCCTACTAAGTTCCTAGAATTACTGTTGAAGCTATATTGAGCATGAAGCCTAGTCAGTTGTTATATAGGCTAGTTACTTACTGTAGAAGCTAATTTGAGTATGAAACAACAGCCTGGTAGTACTTGGTTACATGATTTTAAACTTCTAAAAATGCACTCTTTCAAAACTGCAGACACTCGCGTATCTGCTACTTTTCGGCCATTTAGGCACGGTTAGGGTAGTTTTTGAACTCGGGCTACATCCTTCGTTTACATCCTTTGCGTTCAAGTCCAAAAACGAACGCGAGCTTGCCTCCGGTATTTACTGGACCGTTCTCGTAAATAATTGTCAAGTTTTATTTTTTTATATGCGGTGTCCCACAACTTTTAAAAGAAAGTTTGCTTAAGTTTTGAAAAAATATGATTTAAATCAAAAATCATTGATTTAAATCAAATAAATCGATTTTTTTTTTTGGATTTTTTGCAAAAAATCATGATTTTTTCCAACCCTGATATATAGGCCTAGTAGCCTATTACTGAGATTGATTGATCACTAAATACATACTAACAGTGGGCACTCCCCACCCAGCGACTAAACTTACTCAAAACTAAAGGGGAACAAAAAAAGAAAAGAAAAACCCTTCAAACAGTGCAGTGAATTTCTGAAATAGAAAAGATTTCATACGCAGAAGACGACTGTTTTCTTTTCACTGTCTATATTTAATAGGTTTGTTGACCACTCTGCCCGGGCGAGTCGGAACGGATGTTCCAGAGTTTGTCTTTGCTGTTCCTCCGTGCACTGCACATGTAGGCTAACCTTTTGCCGCTCAGATGTCGTTTGTTGTTGCGATGTAGGCTGGTCAAGCTGAGGCACTGGCTGCTGGCTTCTTTGTTCTGCGTGAGGTACATGTTGTGGCACTAGTCGCTTAGGTTTTGGGTAGCTAAGACAATCGTCCACCAGGGTTTTGTCAGGTTGAGGGTTTACACCTGTGTTCAATCTTAGATGAAGTCTGTTACTGCGGTAAAACCTGCCATTTGTGGATTCTACGAGGTATGATCTTGGCTGTGGTCCAACTGCTTTAATGCTGCCATGCATCATTTAGTAAGAACCATACAGGTTCATGGAGTTGAAAAGGTTTGAGAGTTGCTGCATGTTGATCAGCGTACTTATGCTGGCGATATTCGAGGCATTCTATGTAGGCCGAACAGTCAAATTGTGGATGTAGTTGCACTGGAAGCATTGGAACTAGGGTTTTCAAACGACGACCCTGGAGCATTTCAGCCGGTGAGGCCAGCCCATCCATTGGAGTATTTCTATATGCCATTAGAACAGCATGTGCATCCTCCCCCGACACTAAGGCTTTTTTTCAGGCTCAGTTTAACTGTCTGTACGCATCTCTCTACAAGTCCATTCGACCGTGGATAGATACGACTGCTGGTGTTTACCTCACAACCCCATACTCGATTGAATTTCCTATATTCTGCAGAGTCGAAAGGCGGGCAATTGTCCGAGACTGCTTCGTCCGGAATGCCCCAACGGGTGTAAATCGCCTCGAGAGTATCGATCACATGTTTTGCTGCGGTTGATGGCACTGCCTTTAATTATGAATTTAGAAAAATAATCTATGACCAAAATGTAGGTGATTTGTTGAAGTATGAAGAAGTCTATCGTCACTATCTGCCATGGCTTATCTGGACGTTTGCGGTCCAGAAGTGGTTCTTTTTGGTTGCCACGCTGTTGTTGTTGACAGGCATGACAACTTGATACTAGAGTCCCGATGTCTTTGTCCATGTTAGGCCAATACAATGACACTTGTGCCCTATTCTTGCAAGACACTTTTCCTCTGTGTCCCACGTGTATCTTCTGAAGGGCGTCTACACGATCTATCCTCGTTTGTCTTCGAATCTCCTCCCACTTGGCGTCAGATGAATCCGTCGGTTTCAGTCGTGTCTACACTTTTTTCTCGCTCCGGTGCTCGAGAGAGTGCATCAGCAACAGCAAGCTGCTTTCCAGTAACGTACGTTGAATGAACATCATATTGCTGCAGACGAAGCAATAGGCGTTGTAGCCGTGGAGAAATCTGTTCATATGGTTTCTTTACCAGTCCGAGTAGGGGTTTGTGGTCCGTCTGGACTTCGACTGCTCGGCCATAGATATAGTAGCGGAAGTGCTCACAAGCCTGAACAACAGCCAACAATTCCTTTTCAATTTGGACATAACGCTGCTGGGTGGCGTTGAGTGTTGCCGACGAGTAGGCAACTGGTCTTCCTTCTTGCAATAAAATTCCTCCAAGACTGAATGAACTGGCATCTACTGAGAGCTGTACAGGCTTGTCACCATCGAAGTACACAAGAACCGGTGTTTCACTTAACAGTCGCTTGACCTTGCTAAACTGCCTCCCGTAATTTGTGTTCGAAGACCAAAGTACATCCGGTTTCAGAAATTCACGGGTTTCCTCTGATAGATGTGGCACAAATTTGAGTAGGTATGTTGCCATGCCTAGGAAGCGATGAAGCTCAGTCTTGTCATATGGTGACGGGAAAGCACTGATGGCAGCCACCTTCTTCGGATCTGCCTCTACGCCCTCACTGGAGATGATGTGGCCCAAGTACCTCAAACGGGACACAGATAATTGCAGTTTTTTTTTTTGTTAAAGTGCAAGTTGCCCTCACATGCAACTGTCAGGGCACGGCGTAAGTTTTTCACTAAGTGACGTTGATCCGTTTGCATTTAGTAGAATGTCATCAAAATATGGTGTTATGTCGTCATGACCACTGTACAGATCATCCATAGCTTTTTAAAAAACTTCTGGAGCACAATTCAGCCACATCGGCATAACCAAAAATCTATATCGGCTGAAGGGGGTAATAAATGTACACAAGTACGAGCTTTCCTCGTCCAGTTGTAAGAGGTAAAATGCTTGTTCGGCATCTAGCAGCGTGAAGTGCGTGGAACCCTTTAGTTTTGATAGTAAAACATCAGTAGGTGGTATTTGGTAATGTTTACGCTTTATTTACTCATTAAGATGTCTTGGGTCCTGACAAATTCTTAGGGAGCCGTTTTTTTTTCTACTATTAGTACGGTATTTACCCAGTCTGTGGCTTCTGTCACTTTTCTGACGATTCCTTCTTGTTCCATCCTGATCAGTTCATTTTTTAACTTCCTTTCAAGTGCTAGATGGATTTTCCTAGGTGCACAGATTTTTGGTGTGGCCCCATCCTGCAGCACAATCTTGTGGACACCCGGTAGTCTTCCCACCCCCTTGAAAAGATCAGAGAATTCTTCGATTATGTCCTCAGGTTTCTCTGAGGATTGCAAATGCTGCACAGATGGCTGTTGCAAATTTTCACCAGGATAGGTTTGCTGGAGTAGTTTTAAAGAAAAGCATGCTTGCAAGCCCAAAACTGGTGTGGCATTAACATCAACAATAATGAACTTACGTTGTGCTTTGATATTTACGATTTTACACATCAGTGTGCACTCTCCTACTACAGGCAAAAATTGTCCAGAGTATGTTGCTACTCTTAATGTTGTGAGGTTTATTTCCACTTTCATACCCAGTTCTGAAGTGTACATAATGGTAAAACGTTCACCTGTGCTCCCGTGTCAAGTTTTACAGTAATAAAGCACCCATTAACATTAATAGTTACTAGCCACTCATTTGTGCTACTGTTTACTATGCTTACTGTCAACATGCCCAGGCTAAGGTAAGCAATATCCAAGTCACCTTGATAATCGTCCTCTTCCCGTGATCCTACTTGGCGCTGGTTGTTTGCCTGACGATTGGGTTGTCCGTTACGTTGTGGTTGGCGGCACACACACTAGAAAAATGATTTAGCGTTTGACAATTGCGACATGCCTTCCCGTAGGCCGGACTGTTACGGCTCATGCTGACACCCGCATCGCGAGCAAGGCCGCACATCCTGCAAAGGCTGTTGACGATGGTGGTTACCCGTTGATCGGTTGTACTGTCCTGGTCTGTTTGAATTCGCCGATAAACGAGACGCGCCATCACCATCTTGGATCTTGCGGTTACGATCTTAATAATTGGGGGTACCTTGGCTTTTCGTGGAGTCATCGCTGCGATACAAAAGATCAACTAAATTTTGTTGATTTACTTAGTCAGTGATCGCTTTGGCATGTACTTTTGCGTGTTCGGCGGTCTTACACATGTCGATGGTTTCCTGGAGCGTAATATTGCCCGCGGCGAAAATATTTCTACATAACGCTTCATCCAATATGCCTTGGGTTAATTTGTCTCTAACGCTACCGTCATGGAAAGTCGCATTGTTCCGCTTGTATTCTTATCTCAGTTACGAAACTGTCTGTTGTTTGGCCTGGTTGCTGCTTCATCAATGTAAAATTAAAGCTTGCCAACACGACGTTCTTGTGCGGTTTGAAGTGTTCGTCAATTTATCTAGCACATTAGTAACTGATCTCGATTCTCCTTGCTGCTCTTCTGGAAACGAGAATGTCCGATAGTCTCTGTTAAGTTGTCTTCCGATCAGGTGAAGTAAAAGTGCAATTCTGGTCTCGTTGTCCTCCTTATGATATTTAATGGCCCTCTCGTAAATTTCAAACGGGCGGCGCCGTTCGGCCCACGATTCTGCAGGATTGTCTCCTGCTTCAAACACTGCCAATGGTTGAAGTTTGGCCATAATGAGTGCACTAGGAAACTACTCACGGTTAGGCGGTTTTAACTTTCCGTAGTTTCACTTCTGACACCATGTTATACAGGGGTGCAGAATATGCCAGAACGCTAGAACGAGGTTCGCGGGAAATTTCAGAGAACTGAAGAAATTCACTGAAAAAGGCTTGCCTACATAGTGAAAGGCTGTGGAAATTTGAAAAATACGGCTGCAAATGTTTGAATTGTGCTGTAAAGCCTGTAGGCACCACAGCGCTACTATAAATCAAGTGAAGTGGACTCATTCACATAAGCATCCAGTCGGTTTTATTTTTTAATATTTGTAGAAGGTGCAAGTATTAACCAATAACCGCCTGAAAAAACTTTCAGACCTTTTTTTTAGAGTCCACATGGTACTTGGGTCGGTTCTCGGTTGGTTTGGAGCCGACGACGCTGACCACTGGGCTGTGACTGCCCGCTTTGCTCGGGGTCCCCGGGGCCCCCTCACAAAGCTCGCGCTGGGACTTAGTTTTTCGCTGTTATACGTTGAAGACGTACGTTCGTATCTAGGCGGTTATGGGTTAGATGAGGGTTGAGAAAACACTTGATTGCAACCAATAACCCATAACCGCCTGAAAAAACTTTCAGACCCTTTTTTTAGAGTCCATATGGTACTTGGGTCGGTTCTTGGATTCGAACCGGCATTCTCTTGGTTTGGAGCCGACGACACTGACCACTGGGCTGTGACTGCCCGCTTAGCTCGGGGTCTCCAGGGCCCCCTCACAAAGCTCGCGCTGGGACTTAGTTTTTCGCTGTTATACGTTGAAGACGTACGTGCGTATCTAAGCGGTTATAGGTTAGCTGAGGGTTGAGAAAACACTTGATTGCAACCAATAACTACAAAAGGTGGATAACTCTATTATAAAGAAATAATTTTTCGCAAAAGGTATGTGACATTAAGAAAAAGTTTAAATGAGTGACCACATGTTCATAAAGTTTAAAAATGTCACATCGCCTACTTTGAAAATTCGAGTCCATGTTTACGTTTTTTTAAGCTTAGATTTCAAAGTAAAGGATATTTACCATTCAAATATCCTTGCAAATTTTCGACAGTCAGTTTTTCTGGAGTTGGAGGGGCTCAGAACGACTGTCTTCATCAGGCTACCACATCACTCTTTACTTCGACGATGAAGTAAGCAGTGATGTGCTGGCCTGACGAAGACAGTCGTTCTGAGCCCCTCCAACTCCAGAAAACCTGACTGTCGAAAATTTGCAAGGATATTGGGACGGTAAATATCCTTAACTTTTAAATCTAAGCGTACAAAAACGTAAACATTAATCGTGTTGCACAAACCGGAATAATTATCGTATTTTAACATCACAATTTATAATTTTTTAGGCTAGTGGCTTATAATTTTGCTTCGGCGATCTATTGGAATAATTAATTTTAATTTTTACCGCATTAGTCTTTTAGATTTTTGATCTCATGGTAATTATTATAAAATTAGTAGGCCTACATGCACACACAAGAGATGAAATGTCATGGTTATTGTAAGCGCGCAAAGCATCATATACTGCAGGACGCAGTAAATATTAATTATTAGGAAGTGACTGGTTGAACCGGGGGATACACGTAGCGCCCCCGAGTCGCAGTTGCTATTTCGACCGGGTATGAATCTGATAGCCAATGAAATCCTATCGTTCACGTCTGTGGGCGTCACTCTCAGATTCGCGCTAATTTTGTCCGATTGTCGACGCCATTGCGATTGTTGTGGATCGTTGCTATAGCACATTTTAGTTGTAATTTTGCTTGCTTTGTATTTGAAGCTATACTCGCCTAGTGTGTAAAATAGACCGTAGTGCTATTTAGTTAACGATTTTTAGTAGATTCTACAAGGTTGGTCTGTAGTAGTTGTATTTTATCTGTAATAAGCCTAGTTTGTGTAACCTCCGCCAGGATTGTAGCTTGGTGACCAAAACAAACACTCGAACAACTCATATTTGGAAACCTTAAGCCGGGATAGTTCAACTTGGGGGCCGCATATTTGTGATGAAGCTGTCCAGGAAAAGGGAGGGCGAGGAGATTGAGGGGGGGTTGTGAAGATTCAGTACAGAAACAAAAAAGTAGGAAGGGAACTCTTGCGTCTGATAAATTTTGCAAATAGCATCCACTAGACTGATTATTCCTTTATTTTCTTTAGTTGTATTTTTTTCTATTTCGACCTCCTGTACACAACAGTAATATTTGAATACCGCTGGTCGAAATACCACCGGCTTATAGCAGTGACCCACTCCCCCCTCCTCCCGTATTCTCTTTCCAAATTACAGGTTAACCTAACAATTCCCTGCATGACAAGGGCGAAACGAATATGGTTTCAGCAAGCGAAATAGCAGAAACGTCTGTTTGTTTGGGGCTCCATTCTACTGAATGGTTGACACCCAGGCCTAATTGATATTAAATTCCCTGCATTATTGCTATTTCGACCCCCTGTAGGTTAACACCACCACATGCTAGTAATATTTGAAAACCCCTGGTCGAAATAGCGCACGCGACCCAGCCTTTACGTGCTCTCTTATTGGCTGTCGCGTCCAAGACTCCGCCCCACTGTACTGATTGACAGAATAGCTGGTCGAAATAGCAGCTGGTGTGGGAGATGCTACGCTGGCCGGGGGGGGGGGGGGGGGGGGGGGGG
>JAHWFP010037645.1:0-18079 GCA_023313725.1 Lithobius niger
CGACAGCTGCGCATTGTGGATTATGCTGATGAAGTAACAAGGTTGCGTTTGTCTTCTAAAGACGAAAAGTAAGTTTAACAGCAAATCTTTTTTAAAGCTTTTAGGTCCAATTTGTGTATTAGATTGCTTTGTGTGCCCAACCTTGCCTTTCGTATTGAGTTTGGTTACTGTAAGTCACAGCAGTTAACACTGGAAGATGTTGTTGCCGTCCTTCTTAAACTGCGTACGTTTTAACAACTCCTGGATCAGAATTCAACCTTTGGATATCATGAGCATGATTGGCTGGTACTGAATTTTGTTTGAATATGCGTTTTAGTAAGACATGCTATCATTCATGGTATCCCTGTTTGCGTACCTAGTATGGGAAATTTTGATTATGGCATTGAAACAGTAGCTGCTGGTGAGAGTTGGTTGCCCTGGATTGCCCTTCCCAGCAAAACCAGCGTTCGCAAGAGATGTTTTCAGTTCAAAAACTATGTTTAATACAGCACTGAACATTACAACGCTGCTTGCAGGGAGCCATTCTCCAAAATGAATGAGAGCGGTGCTTTCCACCATTAGCGTGCAGGCGTGAGTTGGTGGAGGAGAAGGTTGCTGGGTGAGAGCTGGAGCTCTGTAACCTCGTATATAAACTTGTAATGCATGTCTTGTTTGTGTTTCGGAAGTTGTTTCTTTACCTTCCATCATATCATCCCAAGAAATATGTCTGGTGTTAAATTAATCCCAACACTTGGCAGGCGCAAGAATTAAAAGTCGATGTAGGGAGGTATCTGGTCCTCTAAGAATCTCTTAACTTTTGTACGTCATTAATGAAAAGGTTTTTCGCAAATAGTTTTGCATTAGTTAGTCTCAATTGGTCCAAGAATTTCACTTAGAAGACTTTAAAAAAAAATGATTTTGCCTAAATCTTTTTTGGCTTAGTGACACTCTGAACAGTTTGAAAAGTCAAGAATCGGTGAAAATGTTGCAGTTATTGAAGAAATCGAAACGTCTTATTATAGTAAAAGTATTCATTTGTCTAATTTTATTGCAGGACTGTTATTCTCGTTGCTCCCACTGGTATTCCTTTTCTTGGATCAGTATTTGATGCCGTCCACAACACACTTAATTTCCAAGTATTGAAGGCTAAAATGGTGGAATTAACTGAACACAAAGCTAAACAATTACATGATAAGTTGTCTGGGATTCAAGCAGCAACGTAAGTTATACAATAAAAATTACCCCTTTCATTTCAAGTGCAGTACGACACCGGTGCATTGACACGCAGTCCTAGAAAGCATGGTTTCTCACTGGCCATGCTTTGTAGTTTAAAAAGCATCATTCGGGTCCCAGTGGCAGAATCAGTACGATGTTCGTCACAGACAAAAATGCCTTCTCTGCAGACAAATCGAAGCTCTTTCTAACAACAGAGCTTATGACGATTGCGAAATGCAAGCTGTTTAACAAACGTTCTATTTAGTGTGGATGGTTGTTGGCTACTTTTTTTTAAATGTGTTTTAAAAATATAAAACTCATTGGGGAATAGCAGTGAAATCCAAATCAGAAACATTTTGAATCTTTTTAATACTCAGCAGCCAAAACCACAGGGTCTAGTCACCTGGTGCGCGAATGCCAACAAGCAAGCGAGTTGAGTGAGCGAAGCAAATGAGCGCGGGTGCACCACAACACAGAAACAAAAAAAGGGTACTAACTTTATAGAATGCCAGAACCAATTTCCAACCTATTTTTTCGGGGTTTGCCATATTTTAAACTACAGATCTTAATTGTTCTAACACAACATTTTCCGTCATACGGCCATTAAAACACATAAATAAAACAGAAATAGGTTGAGGGAATGACCAAATACATTCCCAACAACAGCAACGGGGGCTTTGGAAATCGCAGACTTCACCTACACAAACGCGAAATATTTGATGTTACGCACGAAAATGGGCTCATTCGAAAGAGAAACACTACATCTATCCAATCGCCATGCTCTTTTATTAGTGACCTAAATGATACGTCTTTTCAAATGCGGAGATTCAACAAGTTCAAGACACACGCGTCATTTTCATGATGACGACCGCTACTACAAATATTCCCAGAAAGCAATACTGTACGATTAGCAAACACGGACGACAGAAGGCTGCAAGAGCACGCAAGCGCAAACAAACTTCAAACCTGCTAGTCGTGTTGCATTCTGTGATTAAGCATTAGTAAACAAAATGAATAAAGAATTTCATGGTAGCTGTTGACCATTGAAAATGTTTATTAGTACTGTATGTAGGATACAGGCATCAAAGTCAATACAATGCAACACCAAAAGTCAAAATACTAGAATAAAAAGTTGTAAAATAATAAGTAGGCGGTACTTTTACTTTAAGAATTTGTTTATTTTTTTAAGTAGGCGTAGACTCTTGAGACCTAACGTGTCAAAGGCAATGCAAAATCCGTCTTCCACCTCCCCTACCCCCACACACACAAAAAAATGACCTACTTTTATACTGTGAGAGTTCAGTGGGGTGAGTTCTTGCAGCCGATTTATAGGCACCAAATTACGTGTGGCAGGCACGAAGAAAATTCTGCCACCGGGATTCGGTCTTATGTTATTTCCACCTCTTAAGTCATTTCAAAATGAAGAGGGCCTGTAGTAAAACGATAACGCGACGAAAGTTATTGGCTTGTTACCAAATCAAAGTGTGTGTGAACTAAAAAAAAAAAGGGCATGCACAGGCAAAATATATGTGTCTGTCAAATCATTTCTTTAAACTTCGTACAGCTAACGTTACTGTAGTTGTGGAAAGAGATAGTAGTATTTGTGTATGTAAAACGGTGTGTTCATTAATTGAAACCTATGTATTATGGCTGTACTAAACCAATCAACTGTGGAGGATTCTATGGCGATGGTCAGATCAGTGATGAGTTAATTTTCCCAGAATAACTAAATTAATTTTTGCTTTGTAAAAAAGCTTTGCACGTTTTTGTTTTCAGAATCATCATTCTCGATCGGCTTAATTCAGTTTCAAGTCACTAATCTCTCTTCCTGTCATTACTCTCTTCTCGTATCTAATCTGGGTAAAGTCACAAAAAAGACTTGATATGAGTTTGCAATGAAACGTCTGTACATTTAAAGTTCAACTTCGTTACATCTTGTAAATTACGGCAGTAGCTCAGTAAAAGATGCTTTAACTCGGCTTTGAATGTTGTGTCTAGCTGACTGCAATAGAAGTCGGCCACAACTTGTCGGTAAAACTCTAGAATGCTGTAGAAGGAATTGTGGGATATTGCAAATGGCGATGCCGTACATATTTCACCATTCCTGTTTTTATGCCGTCACAGTTCAGTTTTTCACAGAGTGAATAAAAATAAGCTAAAACAATGAGGAGAGAGAGAGAGAGTGCACAATTGGATTGATTGTGGAGGTTTGAGTCTGGAGGGATACAATGGGAAATACAATCAAGTGACAGACGTACCGTTGGTCAACAAGGGTCCTCAGGCAGGCGATTCTTGATCGAACTTTGGCATTATTTTTCTTACTGCACAAAGCAACTTAACAATATATGTAATGTAGACCCTGGCCGAGGATTTATACATTGTTGGCAAAGGAGAAAATAAAGTTGGCATAAAAATATAACACTTGCAATTTAATTATAAATTATAAACTGGTAATCGAAAATACCGTCAATTCGGCAAATTTACTTTGGTTGAAGGTTGTGCAAGTCTCATAACTCTTGCCTGAAGAAGACTATCAGTAGAGATATTCGAAAATTTGCAAGTTTGAATAGTGGAACTTGGACAATTTTTGGTTTTGCGTAAGTAACTGTCTGTAATATAAACCGATAAGGTTTTTCCACAGTGTTAGATTTCTTGGAAGAGAAATGTACAATCGCACACTGAGCTGTAGAATGACCGGCTGAGTTCAATTTACAGGTAAATAAATGTGAACATGGAGCAGTAAACCATTTTAAAGTCACAAAGTTTAATTCAGCCTTTATTTTTAGTCAATTTGGGAATTTTAATAACATGACTAATGCTGGCAGCTTCATCGTGATGGGTGGTCATGGCCTAGTTGAGAACATCAAATCTTTTCTTAACTACATATCGAAAAATAGTTTTATAATGTAAAAAAAAAAAACAGAGAACCAATGAGCCTTTTTCCCCGCTGCCTAATTACCTCACCTTCAACTAGGGTTTTTTGAAACTGTGCCTACCAAAAGACCAAGTAGGTTATCTCTGTCATTCACTTTAGGCTAGGTTTGGAGAGACTTATGTGCGGCCGAGTTGTTGTCTTGGAAGTCACCGGTGACAATGCTGTGAGAAAATGGAGAGATTTCCTTGGCCTCACAGTAGCTGGAGATACAGTTGACTGCCAAGCTGTACCACCATCAATGGGAGGTGGTGAGTACACTTATTTTCTGTGTTATAACCAGCAGATATCCAAAAATAAATGTTTGATCTATGTAACTTATCTTTTTTATAGAAAAACTTGCTGCATGCTGTTACGGATCTGAAAGTTCAGCTGATGTTGAAGCGGTAAATTATGTTATATTTTAATGCTTTTTTTAAATTCTTTGAAGAATTGTAAACAAAAAAACACTGCCTTATTGGCAAATTGTTGCTAGAATAGAACTAAAAATACACAAGTCTTTAAATTATATTTGTTGTTATCGGAGCTTATAAAGAGTGTCATTGGAGTATTAAACAGTATTAAGGCTCGACCGATTACAGCACCCTGCTTGGCAAAGTTTTGTACTAAAATGCATCCACACAGCTATAAGACCCACTTTTCATGTAATCATGCCTCCGTAAATCCATTGGTTTATAGATCTAAAAAGCTGTGCTAGGTCCAAGTCTGGGCAACAATCTAATTACTATTTCAATACCATGTTTCTTTCAGCGACTAATTTAATCTGCCCTATTTTGGACATTACCTCCCCCCCCCCCCCCACAAACCCCAGCAGGTTCGCATCTCCGGGTTTGCACCTACCCTTACTGGACTTCTTTATCCTTGAAAATATCGAGGAAGGTTTAAAATTGAGACTGTTCATCTGTACGAGCATTAATTTGGTTCTCAAGGTTGGACTCGAGGCTCCAAAAATTTAAATAAAGAATATATATATATATATATTCTTTATTTAAATTTATATATATATATATATAGATATATATATATATTGGCCGCAGGCCCGCAAATTAAAGCCCCTGATTTGATCAAATGCTATAGTATATTATATCAGTTAAAAAGAGTACAGTAGTCATAGCCAACAGCACTATTATTATCTACTATTGTTATTTTATACTCACCAAAGCCCGTGCTCCGCACTGCGTGAGATTATCACACACAAATGGAGAGTAGGCAACGTTTATGTATCTGATGGCTTTTTGCTGTGATAAATAATTACCATTCCCTTCCATAGTTGCTGCCATTTATTCGTGTCATATTTAATCACATTTTCACTAACTTTGCTCCAGTGTGTGCGGGCCACACTAGAAGCCGTGACACGTGTAGCGGGTCATTCAATAAGCCTCAATTGCTCTGGCCGTTGTCATCACCCAAATGACACTCGTCTTACTTATGGCTGACCAACGCTTCTTTTCGTTCACTTCGCTCACTCAATCAGTCCTTCAGTCCTTCAGTGGGATAATGTTAACGGGAATTACAAGTTTTTTGGCGCAGCCCCGGAAAATGTGCGTACTTTAGCACTGAGAAAGCCAGTATTCAGTATGAACTGTGGTAAAGGCTACTGCTTTTGCTGTGCCGTCTTTTTTTTTTATGTTGGTCTCTCTTTCTCTCTCACCCCCCCCCCCCTCCCCTTTCACTAGCACTATGTTAGGCACTTTCTTTTAGCCCTTTTAAGGTAACCAACTCATTCCGATGAAGCATAATTATTCATTTCGTGTTATCTTTAACAATAAAAGGGGCCACATTGGAGTTATAATTCTTGCAAGTATAAATTTTATTTTCCGAGTACCAATGGTCACTCATGCAAAGACTGTTGCTGCTTACTTTGAAACACTTTGCTTCGCTCACTCAATCAGTATATCCTCTGATTCATTTCACCATTACCTATTTGTTCTAGTCCTATTTTGTAGTTGTGTCCCCTTCCCCTATATCCCCCGAACCCGTCCTTACACTTTCCCCCCTTTTTTGTATTGAATCCCAATGTGTATTTTGTTGTCTTTAAAAGTTCTGTAGTAGGTTTGGAATTGTATTTATTTGTCCAGTAGCGTAAGCCGGTCTAGCGTAAATTTACGCAGTGAAGCTTGAATTGTTTTGCTGTCATTTGTTACTAATTGTTACGCTTGCTCAGACTAGGCCCTCCGATAACTGCACATTTCGCGACATGCACCACCAAATTGTTGCAAGTAATTTTTTTTTCATTTACACAGGTATGCCCACTTTGAAACAATTCAGCTCATCTGAAAGTTCACATTTACGAAAGAAAATATGCCATTCTATCATTTCTAACTGCCAATTATGAGGCTTATTGGCCCATTTTACCCATTAACAATCAACTGTTTAGATGAAAGTTTGTAATCCATGGTATGTGCACCAAGAATTGTTAGGCACCGTAACAAAAAAATAACATGCGCACAAAGAATGAAAAAAACATTACTTTTAATTGTAGTGATACTGCTTTAACTGATGCTGTTGATTATTTTTCTTAAGGTCCTAAGGATCTTAAATGATTTTGTTAAAAATAAAAACTCGAAAAAAACATCTTTCTTTAAATACTGAACATAGTGCCTCTATTGCCTGCCCCTCATCTTCATTTGGTGAATGGGCATGAGGTTGGCAGTATGATGATGAAATTGAATTGAAGGTTTAATATGAAAGTTGATTTAAATGATTAAAAAATTAGGCAAGTTGTGGTTTTTAGTTAGCCGTCTGTCCCAGAGTTTAGCATTAATACACTTCAACACTGATAGTGTTCTTAAAAGGTATTTAGGCCTAGGTCTTGTGATGCACTGTTGAAACTTGAAATGGGTAACTTGTTCTACTTTTTAGGATAAAGCAATGTTACTTGGCCGTGATTTGAGAACTTCAGCAATATTTACTGGGACGACTTGTTGTATTATTAAACCACATGCTTTGCAGGCACGTAAGTATCGCTCACTATTATACAGCCATTTTACTTTTGGAACTAACTGTAGTGTGTGCATGTTGGACAATTGCTCTTCAAACTGCACTCTAATTTATACGAAGTTGGGCGAAGGTAAAGCATTAGTCATGGAATCATTCTGACATGAGTCTTTCAGCCTCTTACGAGAACTTCCTGTAATTGCTTCCATTGTCCTCAGTACAGATCTAACAAATTGGGTTGCCCCAACCTTTAGGACTGCAGCACAAGATAGCCAGGATGACTATCAGTATCACCTGAGCATCTTTGGACTCCGTAGTTGCAACTGCATGTTAGGATATAGGATTAGGCAATAACCGAGTTTTAAAAATAATGGATAACCGTTTATAATTACTATCGGCATAGGTCGATCTATCATCCCAAACCTATCAGCCCATGCAATCGGTTAAACGAAAACAAAAACTATTTTCATGCAATACATTTTCTTCCTTAGTAGAACAAAACAAGTGTGTTATAAAGACATATAGCTCTATGCTGTAGACTAATAGTTCTTCATGGTTGACTCATGTGTTACAAAATGGATCTCTTCCTCACGTACCGCAGTTTGTAATTCCTTCAATTACCTATTTTTAATGGTAATGTATGCAAAATTGCATCACGCGCGCTATCTCTCCTTCCCTTCCTTCCTACCGCGTCTACCGACTCCTTTTCGTGCCTCTGGTTCGGTTGTCGTATGGTAAAGAATGTGTGCTGTGTGAATGTGAGCTGTAAACACATTTTTATTGCATTTTGCCTTATATCGAAGATGTCTTGAAAAGGCTTGCAGTTCTTTTCCTAAATATCTTGTCGTTACAAAACAGGAGGAGCGATATCTTTTTTGAATAAGACACCATTGGCGTTGACGGGATCCAGGCATGGGAGTAGGTCGGCAGACCAAGAGAGTGTAATGGCACCCAGTCGCCAGATGAATAAGCTGTTTAGCAGGAACTGGTTGTGTGATTAGTTGTTTGTGCGGTACAGAATATTTTGACTGAATGGGGGATGAATTATATTTGGAAGATGGTCCAAGATTTGAAACTTAGCCATGAATTGAGATGTAAACCGGTGGGGCCCACGCACAATCTTGAAGCTATTGAGTGGAATGGTGTGTCTGTGCCTTTTCAATGTTCCGGGCCAGATTGGCACGGAGAATATGGGCCTTTTGAAATAATTGTTTGTTGGGTGGATGATGCAATTCGTTTGTAATTGTTGGCTTGCAGAGGTTGTGGGGCTATTTGGCGTAGCCAGAGTCTGCTCCCGAGGTTAATCTACCGGGAGGTGTTTATCGAATGAGGTGTGCAAGTCATTTGGCGAGCTGCTACACTATGTGGTCGGCCATTGGGGCATCTGCATGAATTTTGCGTAAGATAAGATTAATGGGGCTGGATTACCTCTACAGTTGATGCCGCCGGTTCGAGTTGTGTGGACGAAACCACAGTTGGGGACGGATGATAACCCAGGAGTTACGCAACTGTCTCCCAAGAAGTGGTTGAGCGAATACACGATGGTTCGGTGGGGTTTGTGTCGCCAATTTTCGATGCGTCAAAACCGGATGATTCGTTTCATATCATCCACAATTTGGAGATGCATTGGGGGGAGGGGGCCCATTATTATGTGATGTTGTGCAAAGGGTCATTGTTGTCAAAGGTAGTGTGTGCAGCACTGCTTGCAACAAGCCCAACTTGGAGACCACCTAGGATTTGAAGGAGAGGGATGGGTGGGGGGAGGAGGTAGTTGAAAGGGGGACGGGGGCAGGTTGTCGACGGGGAAAAAATTTGGCGAGGTGGTGGCATTGGAGGGAAAGGGACGCTGCTTCAGCCAGCACCCTAGTACAAAAGGGGTAGCTAATTGCATCACCATCGTCATCACCCACAATGGTGACAAAATAAAGTGCCATTAACTACTTTAACGGTAACAAAAACATCAATAAGGTTTCGGACGCGGCAAGAAAGAAGATAAGCAATAGATGTTAACCATTCCATGATAGTCTACATTGCCCTAGGTTAGGTTAGGTTCAAAAGTAGTTGAAGTAAGCTTTTTTTTTTTCAATTGTGAAGCTGTTGTGAAATGGTCCTGGATATATATTTTACAACATAATTAATACGTCTGCAAATGTTTTTTGCTCTTAGACCTCTTAATTATTTACAGGGTTCATCGTTCCTTGAAACCCTGGAAAATAAAAATAAAATTCCAGGCCTGGAAAAGTGCTTGAGTAATGCCTCAAGTCCTGGGTTAGCGCTGGAAATTCTCTTAACAGAAAATCGTATTTCTATTTTACGTGCCAGAATGACTGCAATATTATGCTAAACATAACAAATAAAAAAGTAATAATTGTAGCCTGACAATTGCAGTGCCAGTATGAATGCTTTTCACCAGTCATTTAACAGAATATCAATTAGCTCTCACCCACAAAGATCTCTAGACAGACTGTTTCACCCCAAACAAGCAGACGTTCTGCTCTTTCGCTTGCTGAAACCGTATTCGTTTCGCCCTTGTCATTTAACAGAAGAACAACTCTCGCCATAGTATTGATAGGAGTCCACATTTTGCAAATTTTATCTTTCACTTGTCTCATTTTGTGTTATTTACTCATTTATTTTCCTTGAATTTTCATTGACAAGTCCTTGAAAAATCCTGGAAAAGTCCTGGAATTTTTAGTTTACCTGCGAGCACGAACCCTGTATTTATGATAACTTATTTTACTGAGGCATGCAACCTGTTTAAGCAGTCATAGGTTGGCCATGGACATTACCAGTGGGTTAAATACGTCGTCAGACTTCAAAAATGGGGGGGGGGGGGACCACCCGTATCAATTTTTAAGCCAAAGGCCCGTGAACAAACTTTCTTTTTTTAAGTGACATAACTGATTGACAGACAGTTGATCAGTTGCTGCATGGATCCTCAAATGGCTGGATTAGTTTGAAGTCGATTAACCAAATCGTCAAATACAAAACCGATTGACCAATTTTGTGCGTTTTACCCATTGCCATCACTACTGCAGGTATCAAGTAAGTGTACATGTATCATGGAAAAGCCTTCCCGTCTGCTATTTTACACAATTGCAAGGGTCGTAGCTGGTGAATACATCCCTGTCGAGGCGCGTTTCACACAGAAGGAAAGAATGTATGTAGATACGTGCCCATTTTGTTATCAACATTACCTGTCCTAAATCTTCTACCCGAAATAGAAAGTCGAATGCACTCGGGTGTTTTGTTGTTAAGATCTCTTATTGCATTATTTTATGATTTTGTTTTTAGGGCAAGCTGGTAAAATTATTGCTGCAATTTTGGATGCTGGATTTTTTATTATGGCTTTAGAATTGGTTTGTGGATTTTTTATTACGGCTTCTTTTTTGTGTGCATATTTCACACACAGTTATGTTTTAATAACTCATTTTATTTTGTTTTAGTTTCAAGTGGAACTAGTCCATGCAGAAGAGTTTTATGAAGTTTATCAAGGTGTTGTTTCAGAGTATATGGTGAGCAGTATGTTTGTACAAATTCTTAGTACCATACGGTCACACATATTTAGGGTAGTTCATCACTTTTCATTAGGGGCTGATGGATCACTATAAACCTCTGCAGTCTGTGTATATGGTCTTATTAGTATGTGTGTGTTTTCGCTATATCTAAGTAATTAAAACGTTAGTGCTAAACTTGGTGAAATAATACGATAAGAGATGTGTTGCGTAGATAATACGTCGTACAACATCGAAAGGAGAGATCGTTCGACTCGTGCTGGTAGCATTGATTACTATTGAGTACATCCCAATTGGAGATTGCAACCAGCCAGTAATAGATTGGCTATGTTGAACAGCAATGGGAAAATGGGTAATACAATTTAACTGCTTCTCTGACTTGGATTTGGAGCAGTTAGTCGTTAACCCGACACGGAGCAATAATATGCTCAACCTTATCCTGATCAACAACGAACGCACTGTTACTGATGGTGCTGTCATGAACTCTGTACTAGCGACCACTCTGTGCTGTCCTTTTGCATCCACACCATCCATTCAATAGACCCTACCACGACAAACTTAAGTAACAAAATTTGACTTGGAAAACATCAAAAATTCTTTTCACGAGATCGATTAGAATTGTAGGGTAGATGAACCCATCAATATTGACATAGCATTGGGATATTTTCATCACTATTAACATGGGTAGATAGGTTTGATCTACCCATGCTATTAATTATACCTTGGATCAACATGTTATACGCCAAGTCAGCTCTTGTGAGCTTAAAAAAAACTTATTTCTTGTGATGCTAGAAAAAAAACACGTGCTAAAGGAGACATTGGTGAATGTACAAAAGAAATCTGTGTCAATATAAGAAATCATTGTACCATCAAGCTAGCAGAAACTGCGGACAAGATTGTGTAAAACGACTGTCCATCCAAGGTGAAAGAAAAGTTGCAAATGCAAAGGAAGGAAATCTTTATAGGTTGGTAAAAAATAAAACGGGAATTGACAAATTATGCCACCCTTAAAAGCAAAAAGGATAGACTTTATCATCGGGCAAGGCTTAGGCAAATGCCTTCTACAATGTATTTTCCGACATTTCATCTCCAATCTGACAAAGCAGAAACCAATCATAAGAATCTAATGCATGTATTCACTCAGACATTCGATTGCGTCTCGCAGGAAATTTTCACGCTATACCAAATGTTAATTCCTACTTCGCACTTTGTACAAGCCTAAAATGGGTTCAGGAGTCACGAGTTTAACAATGCCCTGGTGTGTGGCCTTTTGGATGTATACTAATGAACATCCAGAAACCCGCTCACCAGGGCATTGCAAACTCCTGACTGCTGAACCCATTTTAGGCCTGTACAAAGTGTGAAGTAGAAGATATGAGTCACCCCAGTCAGCTCCATGATCAGCCCAAACTGAGAAAGCCTGGTGCTGTATGTAAAGAATAGAGGGATGTGAATTGTACAGATCTACTAGAGATGATGCTGAAGCATAATGACGGCCAACAGCCTGGTGGAGCTGGGAACGCCCGAAGACGCCCGAAGACCCCATCAAGCAAGGTGGTGTGATTCAAAAGTCAAGTCATGAGAGAGAGAAAAGGAGGTAACACCACAGAAAGTTATATCAAGAATTTATGAACCCTATAAATTCTTGGTTACATGCATGCAGGATTCTAGTAAAGCAGGCAATGCTTCCGCAGATAGAACCTCGGCTGTAAACGAAGTAACATGCTTTCCTAGCCCATGAAGTCTGTAAGCCAGTCATCCTCGGGGAAAAGAAACGAAGAGCTTTGGCATGCTAGTAAGGACCTACCATAGTTCTCTGGCAAGCCTGAAGAGCGGCTCAACTTTATTACTTCTGACAGATGACCAAGATCTGCGGAGTCAACAATGAGAACATAGTCACGAAGGAAGGTGAGGACGCTAACTAAGCTAGTCTTTTAACCGGAGGAAAAAAAAAACTGTCCTGGCCACAATTAACAAAAGCATTGTCGTGTTCGCCTTGATATTGCTTGGCTGACATGCTTAATCTTCCAGTTTGTCGACGAGGTTAGAGCAGTCGGCATATGCTCGGAAGACCTGGGTTTGAGTCCCAGCTTGAAATGATTTTCTGGCTTTATATCGGAATGAACAATGACTTGAAAGGTTATTTTAGCATTTGTTTATGCATGCTTCTTGACTAACTTCCTTTGTTATTGGCCCTTATAGGATATGGTGCGCGAGTTAGCCTCAGGTCCATGCATTGCGATGGAAATTTCCAGCAACAGCGAGGATACACCAAAGGCATTCCGTGACTTCACAGGACCAACTGACCCGGTAAGCATGAAGTAATAATACACAATATTGTTTTCTTTAGTTCTTTAAAATAATCACTAATATTATGTTGCAGGAAATTGCACGTCAGTTGCGTCCAATGTCTCTACGAGCCAGATTTGGTAAAACTCGTGTTCAAAATGCTGTTCATTGTACAGATCTCCCAGAAGATACTATATTAGAGGTGTGTTCTCTTCTCTTCCCTGTTAATCAATGTTTAAAAAAGGCTGGCAAAGATAGATGTTGCCAGTATGTTAGTCATGATAGACACATCATGAAGCAACTAGCTCATGATGGTGCTTTTGGCCCTTTGTCACGCACACCAACTGACTGACTACCCTTCCTGCTCGTGGTGGGGAAGTGCTGTGCTGTCTTTCCCGAGATCTTCTATTTGTTTCAGTGCTTCATTGTCTTGTTATAAATGTTGAAATGTCAGTCTTCAATGCAGCGGCGCCATCGTTCAACGGCTTCGATTGAAGCCATAGCCTCCTTCTCGAACGTTGGGTGTCGTTGCTCTCGCTCCAGCAAGCTTCTGCTGCAGAACACAATGATATGCACTTGAAAGTTACTTTACAATTGTTATGTAGCAATGTAAGATTTATTGGCGGCAGCATGCTGTCTACCAACCCTAGCAATGGCTAACGTTGAGTTTTATTTTTAGCCGGAAGTTACGGCACACATTATTAGTATGGGTTGCTGGAAGAGCTGCAAACAACGAAACAAACTAAACGTGGAAGCAAACGAAAGTCTTGAAAATTTAGAATATGCAGCTTAGGCCTACTTAAAAAAAAAGCTAAAATGTGAAAAAGCTGGCAAAGTGCAGTACTTAAAACCAAAAGACAAAAAGTCCATTTAGCTGAATGATTATTGTACTTCGAAGAATTAAAGAGCATTAACCAGTATGGTAGAGTAATTAAAATAAACATAAATGTAAATTTAAAATAAACTTCTATTCACTTCGCCTACAATAGGCCCAAAGCCTGTTTCCTAGTTTAATTTAATTTTGCTGAATTTCCCTGAAACTTTTGTGAATAAAGATAATAAGTATTATTGAGCTAATGATTTCGTATTAATTTCAAATTTAAGAGTAATAATCCCCGAGACCTCTTGCCTAATTCTACTTATTTATGAACTTAAAATTCCATGTGAAAAAAAAAGTCAGAAGGCATCCAACATGCTGTACGGCCAACGGCAGTGTCACACGTCACATGTCCCGAAAATATTTGCCTGTAATCGAACAGCTGAGCACGTAGGGTCGATACAAACAAATGAAAATGTTTAGAAGCATACAATCGTTAAAAATGACTTACCTTTGCAGTAGCTTACAGTGCTGCTAGCCACTTCTTGTCAGTTAGAATGAGTGCAAAACAACTTTGACTGTGTTTAACTTTGTCTATATTCCGTAGCCAAGTATTGATGCTGGTGGACTAAAAAGCACAATATTTTATTTTTCAGTTGGAATATTTTTTCAAGATTCTACAAGAAAAATATTAGGCAAGAAAAATAATGAATATATTTTGGAAGCACATTTCTTACATTTATTTTCAACTTTGTATAGTACTACTATTAAAAGATGTATTTACACTAAAACCAGTTCTCATTTACACTTAGCAATAAAAGATCTAATTACTAGTCTTGTTGCTTGCTCCGTTAGAAATTTGTTGACGAGAAACATACCCGATTAATTTACCCAATTTGTGCTGTCCAATGTCTCAAATGGGCGACATGTCTACGAACTTAACAAGGGTGCACTACACAGTCAAAACAATACTTTCTTGGTATCTGTAGTGGTACCAAAAATCAAAAGTTGGCATAACAATTTTGAATGCATCAAAAAAGTAATGTTGATTTCAAAAAATTGTGGTAGCAAAAGTATCTTAAAACAGAAAATTAATTACAAGTTTCCATTGTCGATCGCTGCCAACATCTATAGTAGCATCGGGTTTGCTCAGCTTGACATCATCCAATTTATGTCGAGATGTGCTAATTAATGTTCATGTGGGTATGTGGCATAATCTGGCACAATGTGTGGAAATAACGTAAATGTCAAGACGGGGAATTGTCTATCTTCCCTTATGTCCAGTTGGCTTCCTTGTAAGTAATATAAATGTGGGTAAGCATAACGTTTATATGGTATTAATAAATGGCCAGTGCTCTGGGTCCTCGCAGAAGAATATAGTTTATACAGTAACAAGCTCTGCTGTGCAGATTTGTAGGTGGCTAGCTATACTTCGGCACTTCTTTAACCAGGATGACTACTATTCAAGAATTATTGGGTCCAATTATTCTGCATTCCTGCTGTCTTCTCTTGGACCTACCATTATTTCATACACTATAATCAATACACTTGAAAGTCGATAAAGAGTCATGATGTTGAGTTTACGCCAACATCTTTCTTAATAGCTGAATTTTATTTATTGTAGTACGTATTCCAAATCAAGTCAAATGTATTCTCATAGCATGGCAATTTTTTACTTTGTTATTGCAGCAATAAATTGTATACCGCACTCTTATAGCAATAATTAATATTCACTGCACTTGTGCACCGGTTTAGGTCATCCATAGCCTATTCTGCTAAGCACTTTAAATACGCCAATGTAAACAAGTGTCTATCCTTATTCTGCGTTATTATACTACACTGCTATATTGTTCTACTTTAACCATCCTAATAAGTAATAAACATGACTAAAGTGAGCAGTCTCACTGTGTACGAATGCTCGCAGGGGCGTCGGCTAGACCAATGCTCGTGGCCGTACTTCTACGCTGTCTAGCCTAAACTGGAGCTGCTCTGCTTTCTTGGTTACTGGATTAAACTGTCTGAAGATTTGCTAACGGGCTTTTGTCTTTCTGCCTTAAATGCTAATCCTTGTGTCACCAAACAAGTCATCTCAACAAAGAGCACTTAAAGAAAGCCGACTACCGTGACAGCTTCACTATTGTCTCAACAGAGATTTACAACACTACATGATGCATAGTCTGATGAAAACATTAGACTAAGAGGTTGTGATTCCGGCTTATGTTCACTTAGAAAAGGTATTGCCCAGGTACCAACTTAACGCAAGAACAAAAGACTGCATCAGCCATCGAACAACAATGGGTGCTTCCTTTTGCCCTGCGTTGCTTTTTGGCATATATATTGCACCTTGCTATTGTACTAGTTCGCTACTGTCTCCATATCGGCCCGTGCGTCAAAGAGCTGTGACGACATGGATTATGCAAGCCCACATTTCTGAGCGTTGACCTGTTGCGGCCATTTAGTCTTGAGCGATCTAATCACTTTTTCGGTCTTGTGTCTCTTGAATTCTTGAACTTAAACAAAATACACAACCAAAGCCAAGCTTGTATAGTTGGATGAGCAAAGACTGTTCACCGCTTGGCAGAAAGTGTTTTGTCATAGGCTGCGTTAATCCAGAAAATGGGGGAGAACTGGGAAGTAAAATTTTATTTCTGGAATTGGCACCATCCTTAACCTAACCCTTTGTTTAAATTTTCATGACTGTGTAATAAGTCACATGCGTGGGTGAGTCTGAGGGGGAGGGGGAAGCGTTCGCTTTTCCTGGGATTTTCAGATAAAATTTTGTCCAGCTTTTGGGTCTTCACTCAAATTTGAATTTTCAGCCTGTTTGGTCCAAAATTCTCCTGGTTATTTGCCCTTGGACGAATGATTGGGTTAGGGAACTACCCGCTGCCGCTTCGATGTAACCACACATGTGAGCCTGAACCGTGGCGGCGCGCATGGCCAATGAATGAACTATACGGACAAGCAAGTCAGCGCGTAGCTCAGCAGTATAGTGACAAACACTGCGCGCTCGGAAAATGCTTCAGCGTTAGTAGATATTCCTACAAACTATATAACAAACGCGAGTTTCAACAGATTTATCGACAAACTTTCCCCTGAAATGCAAACGATGGGTGTTGCCGCAGGAAAAATTTTAACTTGTTAAACGTCACGAAGAACGCTTACATCTTCTCTTCTCACTTCAAAGGTCAAAGCGGCCCAACTAAATGATATCTTGACCCCATTTCTGCTACCGTAAGCAATAACGAGGTGCGTTTGAGCTGGGTTCTTACTTCTTATGCATTTTATGTTCTGAGGAACTTGAAATCAAAAAGAATACTTAATATAAAATCTAATAAATATGTCACGAATATATCCGAGCACAACATACTTTGATTTTTTGTTTGTTTATAATATCTTTAATAATCCGATAAATCTTCAGTTTAATACTACAGCACTAAAAATATATTTATTTATGAGCAGAAATATATCGTGCAGAAATAAAGTTATACCGGTACAACCTTTTCTGAATTTTTTTTATTTAATGAAGCTTCGAAAGTTGTGGTAATGCAAAATTGTGACTTTTATAGTGTAGTAAAAAAAATGTGGTCTACTGTCGAAAAGTACGAGTGGTACCCATCCACCCCGATGGATATGAGGTGCTTCTCCTCTCCCCGCCCCACCAACCCCCAACCACTTTATTGAACTTCCTTTCCATCTCAGTCCTCTCTGATAAAGGGGAGAGAGGAAGTCACAGCAATAGAAACATGAAAAAAAAAGTTAGGTGATAGAAAATAGGTGTAAAGAGCAGTTGTTCCGTCCACACCCACCGTGACACTTCCTTTCACGTCTCGCGGCTGATTGGTCGCGAGCTTTGGAGACGGAGCTTAATGCGCACCCGACTATAAACTTTCCCATCCAAAGAACAAACTTATTTTTTGTGTGTTTGGTTTATGTTAAGTTTTTTGCCTTTTTCCATGGACTTGTCATCGCATCCCAGTCAAGTATCCCCACACCTTCCCAACGCTTTCTTCCCTTCCCCCTTCCCAACTGCGATGTAGTGGGAATGGTCCAGGCCCGGACTGGCAGCCCTGGGGCCCAAGTACTATGACGTTTTAAAGCGGCTCCCAAACACAATCCGGGGAGTTTTTTGTGTCTGGCATGCTAATAAGCAAGACTAATCGCATTAGTTCTGACCAAGACCAGGAATTACATAACGGCAAGTTTCGCTTATCACGATCTATTCGCTCTTGCCAGAAATTATTTCCTCGTTTTTTAGACAACTTATGTATTTTTGGGTGGTATGGGAGGGATGGAGTGGAATGGTGGTGGTGGGGGGGGGGGGGGGGGGAAACAACACACTCCGAAAAAAGTACCAAAGTTTACTCAGGGAAATACCGAATAACTAAAAAAAAA